>BOSO01005450.1:0-10059 GCA_018403395.1 Gorsachius goisagi
GCCCTGGCACAACTTGAGGCCGTTGCCCCTCGTCCCATCGCCCCTTCCCTGGGAGCAGAGCCCGACCCCCCCCGGCTCCCCCCTCCTCTCAGGCAGTTGTAGGGAGCGATGAGGGCTCCCCTCAGCCTCCTCTGCTCCAGGCTGAACACCCCCAGCTCCCCCAGCCGCTCCCCAGCAGCCTGGGGCTCCAGACCCCTCCCCAGCTCCGCTGCCCTTCTCTGGCCGTGTTCCAGCTACGCAACATCTTTCCTGTAGTGAGGGGCCGGGGGTGTCTAAGCACTGCTGGTCCCAGGGGATTACTCCTCCTCTCTCCTGCAGGTTCCTGATCTGCCACTCTGCATCCCCAGCACCCGTGTCCATCCCACAGCAGGCTCAGAGACACCGAGTTGGGGAGCAAACCACCCCTTCTCCCCTCTTCGTGCTCTCCAGGGGGCTGACAGAGGGACAAGCCTCGTCCCACTTGCCCTTGAGAGCCACATCCCCCTGCACCCGCCTTGCTCATGGCAGGCCCTGCTTTCAATGCCTGGGGCTAAACTTGCCTTTTCTGGGGCTGAAGCGCGGGTGCTCCAGCCCCCGGTGATTGGGTGCTATTTTGCTCCGGCAGGGTTCGGCAGCTGTTGCTGTATATTACCCCGGAGAGGCAGAGCCCGCCGGGGGGCTGGAGGCACGGCAGCGGTGGTGGTGGTGGTCGAGCCCCAGGTACGACTTTGTGTGGCTTTTAACCCTTCCAGCCGGACGCAGGGCAGCCCACGGGCACGGTGCACAAGGCAGCGCTCGGCCCGCTCGCCGGCCGGCAGCAGATCGGGGGCCACGGGGCCCGTCCCGGTGCTGCCGTGTGAGCGTGTACAGGGAGAGCAGGGCAGGCGAGGGGACTATTTTTGGAAGTTTCTTTGATGTGAGTCAGTGGAAGAGGCAACCACGGGAGCTCGTGCAGGAAAACTCCCAGTGACAGCAGAGTGGAGCCGGTTCTTCATTGAGTCTCTGTCATTTTGTGCATTTAAGAGAAGCTCTGGCGTGTGGGGTGTGCATCCGAGGGAGCGGGAGCACGGGCAGCGCCGGGGAGGGGATGGACGGGTCGAGCAGTCGTACGGGAGGTCTCCTGTGCAGGAGGGCTGGAGCTGGGCTCTGGGGCTGAGGGTGACCCGCCTGACGTGGGCAAGCTGTCCCTGGCATCAGTGGCCATCCCTGCCATGCTTGGCTTGGGCAGTGGCCATGTGCTTGGTAGAGCAGCGTTGGAGCTGGTCCGATAGGAACCGGCCCTAGGAAACCTGGTCCTGCAGGTGACACAATCCATGCTGCCTGGGGACAAGGATCCTGCGTGGTCCGTAGAGCCCCAAAATGTCTCCCTTCGGGGTACTGACCCCCATCTGCTGTCTGGGGGGGGAACAGACCCGGGCATGGAGCCGTGGGACCACGTTAATGCCTGTCGGCACTGGGGGGAGGATGGCTGCCTGCCCAGCCACGGCATGGCTGTTGCAGAGCCCTGCAGCCATCACGGCAAAGCCTGGAAACGTGCCCGGGGGCTGGAGGTGGTTTGGGCTCCTCCGTCTGGGTGAAGCCCAAGGGAAGGAGGCGTGGGAACAGCCCGGCACCCTGCAATGGGGAGCTGAGCTCAGCCAGCGACCGGGGACCACGGTGAGGACGTGGCAGGACGGCCGTGTGCTGCGGGGCACTGCTGCCCGCTGACCGCCCGGCGTTTGTTTTGTCCCTCTCGGTTTAGTGAGAGGCCCTTGAAGTGACCATGGCAGCAGGTCCCCATGAGGTGTTGGAGAAAGACTTGGGATGCCTTGAGGCCACCGACGAGCTGCCCGGGCAGGCGGGGAGCGCTCAGAGGCGGCCAAGGAAGGACGGGAGAAAAGGTACCTTGGCCTCACTGCGAGCCGGCGGCCAGGAGGTGCCGGCCGTGGCTGTGCCAGCACCGCTGCCGTGGTGCTTGAGGCCCCACAGGAGAGGGCTCAGCTCTTTGCAGCTCAGTGAAAGCACGGGGCGACCTCCAGTTATCGAGGGGCACCTGCGTGCCGCCGACCCCGTGGGGACATCAGCCATGGCCACAACCAAGAGGAATGGAGGCTTGTGCTCTCCTCCATCTTCCTTGCACTCATTTTTGCTCAAAAAAAAGTGTGGATAACTGTGTAGCTCAAAAAATATGACAGCATTTGGGAGAAAAAACTCTTTAAGGAATAATTCTCCATCTTTGTGCTTTCCTTGGGGCTGGGAACCTCCCCCCTCCAACCAAAGCAAGAGTCCTGGGGCAGCTGCTCCGCTTCCCAGCAGAGACAGGACCAGACTTGCCATCACCAAAATAAAACCAAAGACATTTTGATTTCCTCTTGAAAGCCAAGACCTTTCAGGCCGTGGTTCCCCAGCCAAAAGTTTTCCTTTTATTTATTTGTTTTGCTTCCAATATCGTGTCTTAGATCTCGTCCTGGGAACTGGGATTTTTTCTCAGCATTCATTCTTCCACTGGGGGAAAATAAACTAAATCCAGCTCAAAGGCAGCAGAAATTCCTCCTTCTGGTGAGGGCTTGCAGGGATGTGGCATCCAGATCCCTGCAGAGTGAGGGCTGTGCTTGGCAGTGCCGGGAGGGCTGAGGCCACTTGGCGTGGGGACCGTGTCGGTGCATCCCAGACCTTCGTTGCATCGAACCGCTGCAGAGCCCTGGGGACCCTCTGGTTTTCTCTTCCACTTCGCAGCTGGGAAAGCCCCAAAAGTCACCCCTGAGCCTCGCGGTCCTCTTGGGAGGCTTGCAGTCTTCTTCGAGGTCTGGTTGCTCCACGGTAGCCGGAGCTTGTCCTGTTGTCTAGGATCCATCCTGAGCTGCCTCCAGCCACGTGGTTTCAAGGTGTCCATGCACATCCTGGGCTCTTCATCCCCCCGTGCGCCTTGGCAGGGAGGTCACCGTCCCCCTCAGTGGTAGCTCCCCGGGGTTATCCAGGACAACGCCATTTTGGGGCTCAGCAGCCCCAGATGTGCACAGTGATGCTCCAGCTGTGACCATGATGGCCAGGGACTTCTGAAACCTCTCTCCATGGGTGACCTGGCCGTGCTAATGGGGGAAACGTGGCCATAATGTCCCCGCTCCGCGAACCAGTGGGTGGCAGTGGGAGGACCACGCGCCCCCAGCCCCCGGTGATCCCCACCTCTCTGAATTCACCACCTAATGGACTGCACTGTGCTTGCCTTTAACAGATGCTGACGCGCCGGTGAGCAGCAACGGGGAGAGCGGTAGAGCCCATGTAAGTGTGTGGCATCCCGGGGCCGGGGGGCTGCCGGGGGGGTCCCTGCGCTGGGCAGGGGGCTGAGCAGGGGGTTGTCCCGCAGCGGTGTTCAGCCCAGGAGGGCCATGCTGGGCGTTGCACCACGTCCGTCCCAGGGGAGCCGACGGCCGCGTCCTTCAGCTGTTGCTGTCACTGATCCGTGCCGGTGGGCAGCTCTCCCTCGTGGCACGGATCCGGTGCCGCTGACGCAGGCCAGCAGCCAGCCTGGCCACCAAACCCCCTAGCCCCCCAGCAGCGCTGAACCCAGACCCCAATGTATCGTGCACTCCCTCTCCTCCCAGCACACCGACGCCGCCGGCGAGCGTGCCCTGGATCCGACCCGCCGCCCTCGGTGGATATGTGCAGCCGTGCTCATCCAGGCTAGGGGCAAATCCAGCCCCGAGGGCTACTCTGGGGTGGGCTTGCTCAAGCGCAGCCTGGGAGTCAGCAGCCACCAGCCCACCCGTGTGCGCTGCGGCCGCACCCCAGCGCCTGCTCTGCAGCACGGAGCCAGCTAGTGGCTAAACCCATCTTGGCAGACCAGAAAAAAAAAAAATAAAACACCAACGTGTTTTTAAGGCTGCAAATGCACGCACCGGGGTTGGGTGCTCGAGGAGCTGGTGATGAGCCTGGTTAACGCTGCTCGGAGCCAGTGGTAGCATCGGCTCAGCCCCGGGGAACCCGGGCAGTGTGAGCACGGGCTGCGGAGCACAGGGACCGGGGTCCCTCCACGGCTGCGCTGAGCACCCCTTGTCCTGGGGGAGGGGGCACACACGTGCAGCCATGGCCCCCATGCTGCTTTGTTCTCCCCATGGGGCTGTGCAATGCTCTCACACCCCCCGCCACGCTTGTACCCCCCCCCCACAGGGGCTAGAGGAGGCGAGGACCCGGCTTGGTGTCTCTGAGTGGGATCCAGACAAGCCTGAGCTGAGCATGCCAGAGCCAGCGCCGCTCGGCGTGGACAAGAAAGCCGCGGAGAAGAAGCGGGCGGAGAAGGTGGGAGCCAAAGGCAGTGCTGCTGGGCCTCCAGGTAAGTGCAGGAAAGCCCTTCTCTGCCCTAAAATGGCCAGCCTGGCCCCAGGTGGCCACAGAGGCATAGACCCTGTCCTGCATCCCCGGCCAGCCCGGGAGGCACCGTCTGGCCACAGAGCAGTGACGGGACGAGCTCTGCTCTCCACAGTCCCTGGGAGCTCAGCGACACGGAGTGGTGGCTTCTCATCCACTTGCCAAATCCCTGCTCCTCCTCCTCCTCTCCACCCTGCCCAGATCTGCTGCTGGGGGGGAGAAGCAGAGCCAGCAGCATAGGCAGAGGTTTTCCCAGTTTGAGCCCCAGGATGCTGTAACGCCATCGTGGCCCAAACATCTCGGACTCAGCCCCCTCCGATGCTCTTTTCCCCACCCCCGTGGCGCAAACACCTCCCTCTGCTGGTGGTGGCAGGGCAGGCAGCTCCTGCCCCTGCCCTTCCCACCCCCCTCAGCACCCCCTTTGCCACTTCCCAGCTCCCCCGGTAACTTTGTTGTCCTTGGGGGTCCCCAGTCCCCAAGAGCCTCCCCGTGCAGAGGAAGGTGGAGCCCCCCAGCCTGGACCCGGCAGAGGAGCCGCTCCTTTGGGAAGGGCTCACCCTCAACAAGTGCATCCTGGTGGCTTCCGTCGTCGCCCTGCTCAGCGTCACCTTCCAGGTGCTCCAAGGTGAGCAGGGAGCCGGACGGAGGGGGACGGGGTGGGCAGACCCTGCTGCCACCTCCTGCCTCCTCTCCCCTCCTCTCTTCCAGCGCCGTGCTCCAGGGAGGGAATCAGCCACGGCAGGCAGGACCCTCCACCACCTCCCCTTCACGGTGGGTTCAGATGCTCCAGGCTGCCCTGATACCCCAGATCCAGCCTGAGATGGGGCCGTGTTCCAGGGTGGGGGTGGCCCTGGGACCTGAGCAGCCTCGTCCCCTGCTGACGGTGGCCTGTCCCTCTCCCCTCCCAGAAGTGGTCAGCACCCAGGAGGAGGAGGTCCAAGAAGTGGTGACTGCCCAGCCTGCCCAGCCCGCCCAGCCCGAGAGCAGCATGTTCGAGGACCATGATGGTGACGACGACGGTGATGATGATGATGACGACGGTGATGCTGACAGCAACTTGGTACGGGTCCGGGATGGGGGGGAGAAACAGCATCCTCGGGGCACCTTGCGGGGTAGGGGGGAGCATCTCATCCCTGGAGCAGGGGTGGAGAGGGGACACAGTCCCTTGCGCTGTGTCACTGGTGCCTGGTCCCCTCCATTCCACCCCCAAGGCAGAGCCCTGGATCTTCAAGAAGTGGTTTGGCCGCTCGACACCAGAGGATGAGGAGGAAGAGCCTGAGGATGTCCCTGAGGTGCCACCAGCTGCAGTGGAGGTGAAGAAGAGCCGGGAGAAGAAGGAGGAGAAGAAGGAGGAGAGGAAGGAGGAGAGGAAGGAGGAGAAGAAGGAGGAGAAGAAGGAGGAGAAGGCCCGGGAGAGCCGTGCTGCCCAGGCGGAGCGGAGCAGCCGGAGGGAGGCGCGAGCCAAGGACAGGGCGCAGGGGGAGAAGCCCAGCAGAACCCCCAGGGCTCCCCGGGAGCCGGAGCAGCAGCCCCAGAAGAAGCGGAAGGAGGGGAAGGAGAGCCGGCGGGAGCGGGACGAGCCCAGGAAGGAGGGGTGGAAGAGCCGTCCCAGCAGGGCCGATGGCAGCAGGGAGAGCCCGAAGCGGGACTGGCGGCAGCAGAAGGGCAGGAAGCCCTGGGAGGCGGCGGCCGCCCCGGGGAAGGACGGTGCTGCCAGGCCCAGGGAGGGCAAGAGGCGCGACTGAGACTGGGGCGACCGAGGGGCTCGATGGTGCTGAATCCAGGGGGGTCCAGCCCCGCAACCAGCAAGGGCACCCTGACGCTCCCTGCCTGCTCCCCAGGCCGGCAGCGTGGGCAGCGCTCCAGGATCTCTGAGCAGCAGCAGAGCAGCCTGGGAGCCTGGCACGAGCCTCGCTGGGGACTTTGGGCCCTCCTGGATTAGACGCACGAAGGCAACCTGAAAGGACTGGGGGAAGGAGCTTCTCTTCATCAGGGCTTTGCGCTATTTCTCCATCCCCACCCGAAATCTGTCTTATGGTTCATTTTCACTCCTGGTCCCGGAGGCATTGGGGTGGCGCAGTGGGCACAGGGATCCCAGCGAACAGAGTTGATCTCCAGACTGTAGTTCGTGAATTCAGTTAATGGTTTTATTTAAAGCAGATCGAGAGAAGCGTAGTCTGGGTTAATGAAGCCAGGCTGCTGCCATCCTCAGAGGGACGTCAGGGGAACAACTGCCCCAACCTCGCTGGGCCCCAGTGCCATTGCTGCAGGGTGGCGCGAAGCTTGCTTGTCACAAAACAGGGCAGGAGAGCCCGTCACCGGGGGTCCCCTCGGGCCTTGCCTTCACAGAGTCGCTTTTAGGAACGGAACACAAGTGCAATATCAACGCAGCGCTGTAGCAACTACAGGAGACGTTCACAGCCCCCCCAACCCACGGCAGGTTTAAGTATTTCCTAAATCAATAGAGGTTAAAATAAACTATTTTAATTTTTAATAGGTATTAAATTGAATGTTTTAAAAAAACAAAAAAAAAAAAACCCAAAAAAAAAAGTTGTTGTCCCTGGTTATGTTTGTGTGTTCTCTGCATATCCCCAGTGTGCGGGGGCTCGTGGCTAACCCGGGTCTCCACACGGGCTGGGGGCTGTGCCCCCGCCAGCCCCGTGGGGATGCTGCAAAGCCCAAGGGTTGGTCCAAGCACGGAGGGGCTGCAGCCAGGACCAGCCCAGGAGCTGCTTTCTGGGGGTTTGGACCCTGCGGCAGCCCCGGGTCTCACCAAGGGCCAGGCTTAGCTGGGAAGATGATCCGGGGGCAGCCGGGCTCTCCATGCTGACGCCGGCGGGGATGCGGAGCAGGTGCTTTGGCAGCCGTTTGCGCCCGCTCCCATTAATGGTGTGAGCAGCCCAAGAGCTGTAACGGGATCGCTCCCCTCTCTCAGCCCCCCTCCCTCCCCTCACCCCCTGACTCTGGCTCCCGTCCTGGGAGCAGGGTCAGCGCGGGGCGATGCAGACATGACCCAGCAGGGAGCCCCACGCCACTGCCAGCGGCTCGCCGTGGCCCCTGGCTCACACAGGATTGGGCCCCCTGATAAAGGCTGGTCCCTACGTGGGGATTTTGCCTCTTGTTCTGCTTTCGCAGGTGGAGCGGTGGCCAACGGGGGCTCAGTGATGGGCTGGGAAACGGCCAGAGGATGCTGCGGGTGGTGGGGGCGCTTGGAGAAAGCAACAACCGCCCTGCCTGGCCACTTCAGGAACAGAAGGCAAGGGTTAAATAAGCATGGTCCTGGCCAGATCCGCCAAGCCTTGCCCTCCCGTGATGCCCATACCCAGCCCAAGCCCTGCCACGGGGTCAGAGCCATGCTGCAGCACGGCCCCACGGACACCTTGAGCATCAGGAGTGGGCATGGGGAAGCACCAGGCTGCAGAGCAGCCCCCAGGGACCAGCACATTTACAGACAAACCCAGAACCAGAGCAACGCTAATGAGCCAAACCGTAGGGAAAGGACACGTGGGGAGCTCCCGTCTCGGAAAGAAGCACCAGCTCCTGAGCTGCGAGGGCAAACTGGGGCAGGGGGAGCAGGATGAGGGCAAGCAGGGAGGTGGGCGGGAGCCTCTACCGACAGCCGCACTCTTCTGCCACCATGTTGGGGAACTTGCGGACCTCCAGCCCCTCCGTGGAGAGGCTGATGATGAGCTGGTCCGAATAGCGGACGGGCACGCAGCAGGGAGGCCGCTGGAGGGGCGAGCCCCGCTCCTGCATGCCCAGCAGCAGCACCGTGTGCGAGTAGTAGCTGGGGACACGGGTGGAGAGGGGCAGCTTGCAGGGACCCTCGCAGTTGTTGGCCGCGTAGACAGTGGGCATGACGATGAACTTGCGGTCGTGCAGGTCGATGGTCAGCTCCTGCAGGCGGCAGTGGGCCTGGTGCCGCGCGCTGCGGTTCTGCCGCAGCACCTTCCTCCGCTCCTGCCAACGCGCCCGCACCGTCTGCAACGCCTTCAGCAGCAGCAGTGCGTGCAGCTTCCCTGAGCCGGGTGGCCGCTGGCCAGCCTGACCCTCGCCCGGCCCTGGTGGGAAGTAGCAGAAGCTCAGGAGATGCTGGAAAAGCCCCATGTTGGCTTGGAAAGCTGGGATGTCCTTCAGCTCCTGGATCACTGCCTGCAGCTTGCCCATCAGCAGCTGCAGCACGGTCCCCTCCGGCTGCCAGCCCCCCAAGTGCTGCTCCAGCACGGCTCTGCTGTCCTGGGGGAAGAGCAGCACCGAGGGCTCCTCCGACTGCACCAGTTGCTCCAGCGCCGCCTCTTCCGACAGGTTGAGCAGCTGGTGAGGGAGGGTCTCCATCACCTGGAAGTCCAGCCAGTGGTGGGAGCTGGGCTGGGTGGGCGGCTCGCTGGAGGGGCTCAGGACCTGGCGGATGAACTGGGTCAGGCTGCCCAGGAACTGGCTGCTGCCACCAGGCGCTGGGGATGAGGAGTTGGCTTGGCTTGGGGCGGTGGGGAACGGCAGCTCCTCGGTCCCGGTCTGGGGGGGGCTGTGAGAAGAACACAGGGAGGGTCATGGGGACCCCTTGTACCCTGGGGGTCCCGCCAGGCCCTGCCCCACATCCTCCCACCACAGTCCCACAGCGGAAGGGCTGGGGCTGCCCCTTTCTTCCCCCAGCTCCCAGCCCCTGTGTTTTTCCATGGCTGCAGCGAGAGCCGCGGACCTGAGCTGCGGGTATGGAGCCACGTCCACCACCCCGTCGGCAGAGAGGTAGGAAGAAGGGGCCAAAGCCGCCTCCTCCTCCTGCTGTGACTTGGCCAGCAGGAGCAGCACCGGGGTCATCCTGGTGAAACACTTGTCATCAGAGCCGAAAAGGAGCTGCTGGATCTCCGTGGGGGGCAAGGGGGCACCTGGTGGGGAGATGAGCAGGTGAGGATGGTGGTCCAGGGTCTCCCACACATCCCCACAGTCCCTCGTTACAGACAGGCTTGAGAGCATCCCAAAAGCCCAAATCAGAGGGCACAGACATCACCATCCCCAACCGTCGTGGGCTTCCCGTATCCCTACCTCCCCCTCCTCGATGCCTGATGGCCAGGGAAGCCTGGAAGCTGAGCTGCTCGCTGCTGCGGGTGACGGATGCTACAGCAGCACCCAGGACCAGGTACTGGGTGTCCCGGGAGAGGCAGAGGCTCTGCACGGAGAGGCAAAAGATGCAGGAGCCCCGAGGACACGGGTGAGACATCACGGGGCGGGGGGCACTCGGATGAGCCCCCGCTGTGGTCCCTGCTGGCTCCGGGTCACCCAGCTCACGGTGGCCCAGGGAGCAGGGAAATGGGAGGGTCGGGACCACCGGGAGCAGAGCGGGAAGGGGACTCCACCGCCCAGCCCCAGGGCAGCTCCAGGAGCCGTGGGGTGCAGGGAGGCCCCCGGGACCCCCGGGTGGGTACCGAGCCCCGAGCCAGCCCGGCCCCAGCCCCGCTCCTGCCGGCAGCGGGGCCGTGGCTGCAGCCTCCGGCCCGACTGGGGAGCCCTGGGGCGGGCGGGGAGCCAGGACCCCCGGACGGGCTGGGTACCCCGGGCCGGACCTCGGGCCTTGCCGGAGACGGGACAGGGCAAGAGCTCCACCTTGAGGCATGGCTGGGCCCCGGAGGGTGCGGCAGGGCAGGGATGCTGGGAGGGGATGGGAAGGGGCTGGGAGGGGCTGGGAAGGGAATGGCAAGAGACTGGGAGGGGATGGCAAAGGGACTGGGAGGGGATGGC
>BOSO01005450.1:10449-90443 GCA_018403395.1 Gorsachius goisagi
GATGGCGAAGGGACTGGGAGGGGATGGCGAAGGGACTGGAACAGGAGAACCCAGACATCCCCCTCCCACTTTCCCTGCTCACACCCAGGACCTGGCCGCCCCAGCCATGGCCACCCACCTGCTCCCGTGCCAGCCCCGTGCCGGTGGCCAGCAGCTCCTCTCGGTGCCTGGCGCCCAGCCCCTCTCGGCTGCCCAGGTAGAAGAGCAGCAAGGCGAAGCGCAGCTCTCCCAGCGACCGGCCCACCTCTGCCTGGAAAACCAGCTTGAACCACAGCTTCACCTGGGCTTCCCACTTCACTGGAAAGGAGAAGGCAGAGGGGGTGAATCCCCACTCCGGTGGCCAAGGGGCTCCAGGGGGGTCATGGGTGAAGAAGGGGCTTTGGGGCTGAGCATCAGTCCCACGTGGTGGCCAGAGCATCTGGGATGGGAGCTGACAGGGTGGGGGGACACAGCAACCCCCCGACCCCGGTTTCAGGGAGTTGGTCACGGGGCAAACCCTGCAGCCCCAGCGAGCAGGAGGCTGCCTCCCTCCCAGAGCGGCTCTGGCAAATTTTCATGGGCAGATCCCCGTGGAAATCCCTTCTCCCACGGCAGCTCGTCCGGTGGCTCGGGGACATTGTGGCCGTTGTATCACAGCCAGCAGCACTGCCTGGAGAAGGGTCTGGCACTGGCGAGTTCAGCTGAAAATCCAAAATCTGGGAGGGGAGGAAGAGGTTTCAAGGGGGGAGAAACAACCGTGACCCTCCGGCTCCGTGGGAGGCCAGGTTAAAACCGAGGGCTGTGCTCTGCCTCCAGCACAGCGCTTACCACCGAGATGGGATGGAGGAATGAGTGTTGCTGGTTTTCACGTAAGGCTGAAGCAACACAAGCGAGCCCAGGACCCGGGGCTCCTCAGCAACACCGAGCACGAGGGATCGGCGCGTGCTGCGGCCAACTGCGAGCAGCCAGGCTCACACCACAGCAGGACCAGCCGGGTCCGCTCAGCCAACCCTCTCCTTTCTTTTCCCAGTCAGAGAGAGTTGGGACAGGGTCCTAAGCCACATCATTAAGGCAGAAAGTGAGAAACACTGGTAACCTCCAAAGCAGAGCAGAAGCCATCAAGACTGTGGCACCTGGGCATTAGTCACAGGCAGGGACAAGGCACCCTGCTGCACACAAGCTATCATCACTAAAGCGTCTTAAAAATGTACCCAGAAAGACATTTTACTGTATTGCTTTGCTTATTTTAGAAGGAACCCAACCCCACAAAGCTAATTCTGTGTTTAAAACTCTGATGTAGGACCAGCAAAGAGCATTGGCCTCCCCGAGCCCTGCGCTTGCCCCGCTGGGCTCAGCCTCGGCGCAGGGGTTTCACACCAACCTTCCTCCAGATGCAGCACGAGGACGCGGTCCTGCCCCGGCTCCACCATGTGCGCATGGATGTGCTTCAGGGGATGGAGAGCAGCACCCGCCTCCCCGGCCGAGCAGAGCCCAAAGGTCTCGAGATCGCCTTCGTCCCAGCTGGTGCGTTGTCTCAACAGCTTGATGAAGCTGCTTTCATAGTGGGTGAGAACACCCACAACTTCCAGGTGCCTCGGGGTCAGCCCATCCTGGTCCATTTTCACCCTGCACACGGGCCCTTCCAGGCCCCCGAGAGGCCACGGGTGCAGGCTGGAGCTGGACCAGCCGATGCCCCCACCCTCAGCCATCCCCTGGAGGCATTTTGCTCCTGGCTCAGGCTTAGAAAAGAGGCGAGGAGCAGCAGCCATCCTTGCTCTGGCTGCTGAGCTGGGTCTCACTCTTTCCTGTAGACTTCCATTTTCTCTCTTTCTCTCCTCCGCTTCAAGTCCCAGCTCCTCTGGCAGGTTCAGCTCCGGCCGGTTAATTGGGGAAATCCTTTCCCCCGTGCTACCCTTTCTCGGAAGTGCTGCAGAGGGGAGCAAGAGCACCAGGCACAGCAAAAGCACCCTAAGAGCAGCCCTCATCTTCCCACTTCAGCTACTCCCAACGCAGTCGTCCGAGCCGCTCACGCGCATCTCAAGACACTTGGGCGGAAGGGGAGGACGGCGTCTCCCTTTTAAAAACGGGTGGCCTTGAGTTGACAATGCACAACACACCTCCCTTGAGGAACTCAGAGGCTGTTGTGCTAGAGAGGAGGGAGGAATGTTTCAAAGAAACTTTTTTGTTCTATTTTTGGGTTTGCATCTAGTATTGGAAACGTAAAAAAAAAATAAATTAAAGCTGTTTCTCCTACTCATAGGGACGCCCGTCCTTGACTTCAGATGTTTTCTAAAGGAGGGTGGACATCTAGGCTTGGATCTTCATGGGGACTGGCACATACTATTCCCATCAGCAGTGAAACACCAGGAGGGAAGAATTGGACAGACCAGGAGGAGGGGGCAGATAATGGGCAGAAACGAAGTAAATGTACGGAAAGTGTTCTGCTCTCGCGGCTGGAAAGCCTCCCCCCTCAGCTGGTACCTCTGCCTGGAGAGGCCGCCCTACAGGGGCTCATAACTCATCTCCTGAGCCCTGGGCTGCTTCGGCCTGTGAAGGAAAAGCTCACGGGGTGCAGTAGCAGCCTGATGACTTTGAACGCTTAAGAGTTTGCTTAGGAAGGCTCACAACACCCGTATTACAAGGACTTTTCCATCTGTGAGGCGCCAATACTCACTGCAACATGTGGAATTACCAACGTCACCTACCTACACCTAAACCACCCCAGAGAAACCTCCCCCCGCCCTCCAAAGTACCTGCTCTTTTTGGCAACGGAGGGCAAGGGGAAAGGTACCTGCAAAAAAAAAATTCCAACGCGCATTCAGACCCTTCGCTGGGTCTCCAGGACTTTGCAGTTCGGAGCTCAGGACCTGGCTGCAGCTCGTCATAAACGGGCTGCCCACCCGAACCCGAGAGGGACGAAGGGCACCGCGCCAAAGGGCTGGTGAGGGCAGACCTTGCTCCTACAGGAGCTGTGACAAGGACACGCGCCTGGCAAAGGGGAGACCCCCACAAGCCCATTCAGGAATCGGGCCAGCTCAGCTCGAGCCGTGGTGCTGCTCGCATGGTAAAGCCAGCGAGGGCTGGATGCACTCTGCCCGGCTCTGGCGCTTGCACGGCTCAGGGTGGGATGCGTTAGGCCAGCAGAAGAGGTGAAGGTTTTGATTCCTCCACCAAAGGGGCACGCAGCTGCAGGGCTGTGGCCAGCACAGCCTCCCCCACGGCCCAGGAAAGGAGCCAGGCACTGGCCAAGAGCAAGCCCGGGGCGGGCAGCCTGGCCTCCAGAGATGCCTTTACCCACCGAGCACCGTGGTATCCAGTGCTGAGACGTCCCGGTTCAGCGAAATGAATCCTGGAAAGGACAGAGAGGAGAAATCTCAGCACTTCCTCTGCTTTTTAATGAGAACCAAATGGTTGTTTGAAGGAAAATATTTAGTATAAATAAAACCACAGAGAACTAAAAGCTTGCCAAACCCAGTCTACGTACCATAAAAATCATACGTGACAGCAGGTGCTTCGTAACAGTACAGACCACACTTCATGAATTATAATAATAAACTAAGATTTAATATGGCAATTTCTTTTGACTAAACATTCCCAGAGATCCCTGCCACTGGCACAGACGCGAGCACCAGCGCTTTGTTTGTGAACCCGTGTTCAACCAGCAGCGGGCAGGAGCCAGGCAGCCGTGTGCCGGGGGAAGGATGGTTGCCTTCCTGCAACTGTCCATGAAATCTCATCTGGTGCTTTCCAAGGACACCCCAGAAGCAGCCCAAACCGATTTCCTCAGTAAAGACGCTTCCACGATGTAGCTGGCAGCACCTGAGCTACCGTACAGTGCTCTGGCACCGGGAGGAGAAAGGTTTCCGAACACAGCGGGAGCAACGCTCTTCTGATTGCAAGCGTAATCAGCAGGAAGGCAGAGAAACCTGCGTTTAGAAAATCCCGCTTGCCCTCCGTCGCGCCCGCCGCTGCCTTTACTGGGATGCAGTAGCAGAATCCTTCCCGTATGCCTGGGACCAGTCTCCCCCTCAGCAAATGGATGGCTCGATAAAGGGCTCCAGTTGAATAGGAAGCGATTAACTGGCTGGTAATTTATGGGATAGACATCACGCAGTCTAAGAGGGGCAATACGTGAGGCTGAGCTGAGGTTGATGGAGGTGAGGTACCCAGAGATTTTCAGTCCTTTGCCTCCGCTATGGAGCATTTCCAAAATTCCAGACTGGGAATGTTTTATATATCTAAGGGTTAAAGAAAGTGAACACACAGCAACGTTTTTAACCAAGACAAAGGAAAGCATAGAGAAAGGAAAATTGAAATCCTTTTAATGAACCTACAGGACTGTGTGAAATTCACAGGCATACAAAACAGAAATATTTCTCTGGATCAGTTGTGATCTGTATATAAAAAGGTACGAGCTAGAGGAGTCCAGCAGGACCAAGTCCAGGAGGGGCTTCAGTTGGAGGGAGGTGGAGGGGGAATAGTGCCCGGCCCCTCCGTGGGGAGAGGTGGCCTCATCATGGGTGGCAGAGGAGCAGGGGGGGGGACACCAGGTGCTGGTGGCAGCTGAGGTGGGACTGGAGGTGGTGGCACGGGTCCAGAGGGAGGCATAGGAGGCAGAGTCATGCCTCCTGGAGGAGGCGGCGGCATCGAGTCTGGCAAAGGTGGCCGTGGGGGCAAGCCGTTCATCAGCGGAGGTGGAGGAGGCCGCTTCACGGTTGGGGGACCCGGAGGGAGGTTTGGGGGGGCTGGGGGCTTCTCCATCTTGAAGTGGAATTGAAGGAAGAACTGGGGAGGGGAGAGTAGAAAAGCAAAAAGAAAGGAACAATTAATCTTCAGGACAGCCCTGATCCATCCCATCGCACAGCTACTCTCTGCCTCCAGGAACACAGCCTGGACCTCTCCTGATCCGTTACCTCCACGGATCATGGCTGCCTTCCCACCCTGGCAGCATTCACGACTCGCCCCAGTCTCCTCCAGTGCTTTAAATCCTCTGAAACCTGTTCTAAGCGCTAGGCTGCCTGTGAGGGGGCCGGTATCCCCCACCCTGCATCCATCCCCTGCTCTCGCGTGTGATACCCAGGGCGTACACCCCTGCCATAGGCTCCGCACAGCCAGCTCCGTGCAGGAACCACGCTGCGAGGAGCCACGGAGAGGGCACGCTGTTGTACGTTTATGCACCGTCCCGCTGCTGCTGCTGTCAGCAACCGAGGCTCCTACCTCCCAGGTTAAATTCTCACCAAGATCACATACAGGAAGATCTTTCTGTCAGGAGTCACTGCACAGTTGCATTGAAGGAATGAAGATTTTAACATCAAAGCCAGCAGGGGCATCGCTGATGTGCACTCTCCCTGCATTGCCTTTCCCCCCCAAGCTCCTCTCTGCCCTCCTGCTCCCTCTTTAACCCTTAAGAAAGACGTTGCTGTGCTCCAGCTACCTGTTTGGTTTCCCTGTTCCAGTGGGTCCAAAACTTTCCTTCTGCTTTGTCGATTTCCCTGCTTGGCACCTGCAACAAAAAAGAATAAGGAGCTATTATTAGCACCAGCAGATTAGCTCAATGGCCCTTTTTAGCACCAGAGACTGCAAGATAAGCACAGTTATTCCAGGCCGTTGTGAGATGTGTTGGTCTCGGATGTTATTAGATAGAGATGGGGGCAGGAAAGAATTAAGTTACTTCCCTATCGGTCAAGGACAAGTGCGCTGGCAAAAAACCTTCTCAACATCTGCACAAAGGCTGAGGAGCAAAGCCCAGAAGGCTCCTTTCTGTGCCAGGCACTGAGAATTCAACGGCTCCCCAGAGCTCAGCACACAGCCTAGTTTTCATGCCAGAGTCCTCCACTAATTCTCAGCAGGGTTTAACGACTTCCAGTTGTGTCTTCTTGACCCCCCTTTCCACTCCATTAACCCCCTGAGGGCTAGAACAGAAGTCCTTAACGATACTCACTGGAAATTAATGTCTTGGAAAACATGGGAAGGGAACTTTCCAAACAATCAGTTAATCCCAAATCTTACCTTGAAAGCTATGGTTTCATAGGGCTCCGCTGCCATCAAAAGGTATTGCCAGCGTCTATCAGGGGGCTCAATCCTTTGCTCGTAGGCTGACATGAACCGATGACGAGGCATAATACTTTCTGCAATCTCCGGATAATCAATCTGTTGGGGGGTTATTAAAGCAGTAAGGAGAACATCCCCTTTTCTGCTCCCGCTTCGTACAAAAATCCCTCAACTACAGAGCATATCCAGAGATCAGCTCCAAACAGAAAACGCAGTGCCACTGAAGGAAACAGCTTGACAGCTGCGATTGTGGATTTGCTCAACACAATCAGCAGCAGAGGACTAGCAAGGTAAGGGCTTTTTTTTTTTTTAAATGTATTTCATGAATCCTGCAAAGAACTGCTGATTTAGCAGCATTTTTACTTGGATAACCCAAACACCAAGAGTTTGAACAGTGCCCTTACCTGGAAAAGAAGGCTCTGCTGGCCTGTTTCTGGATCTCTCTGTTTGGTCACTGTGAAGAAAGCAATAAAGCTCAGTATGGCACACAGCAAGGTTAGAGCAACATTATTTCTGCCCTAGGAAACACACAAAGTTTCCAATAACAAAGTGTTACAAGATTTTTCTCCCATTTATCAAACAGAATGCCACATTGTCTTTAACCAAAGCTACTTGGGATCTCTAGCAAAATTCAGCTGCTGTGGGGCAGAGACACCATGCACTGCAAAAGCAAGCTGGGAGATAAAGAAGCCAAGTGGCGTACTGAAGGCCAAAGCAAAACAATGGGGAGTTCAGAGAGAAAAGTTGAGCTATACATGCAATGAGTGATTTATGAGCATTAGTGAGAGCTGGTACAGCACAATAAAAGGAGAGAGGCTGAAACAATGTCACCATCTCCTGCCTGACTGCTAATAAGAGCTGAAAGACTGAGACATACCAATCTATTATTAAAATGGCTCTCACTCAATGTCAGCAATAAAGAGATGTTCCATGGGTAATTTAAACAATAAAGGACATCAGGAGATAAGCCCATATCTTATTCATGGACAGATCTGCTAAAAAGACTAATTAATAATTCATATCCACAGCACTGCACTTCAGGCAAGCTCCAGCAGGCATCGAGTATCTCCTGTGACAGACACCCCGACGTACCTTTATAACCCGGTCGCCCAATTTTCACAAATTTCTTCACTTCCACTTTGACTTTTTCCGGGGCGGGCTGGGCAGGGGCTTCCTTAGCTTCCTTGGCAGCTCGACGGGCCCTGGATTAATTGGAAATGTGCCCGATTTATAAGGTTAGCCACACTTGTTTCTAAAGGATAGGCTACGAGCAGTTTGAATCCCTCAGCGCGGAATATTGAGCTCTTCACAGAAAGCATGCCAGGAAATCCTGGTATTTCTCTTCCACACACACCACTACAGGCCAATTGTACCCATGCCTTCCCCTGACTAAAGGCTGTCATCCCAATTATCTCATCCACCCCCCAAGACAACCTTGGAGCCCATCTCCACAGATGGGTTTAAGATGTACTTCTTGAAATAAAAAGGAAAAACCCCACAAACCAGTCACCTAAACGAAAGCAAAGCGTGTTTCTTAAAATAAAACTTATAAACTTCTCCCAACCTGCATTCACAGAGCCAGGTCCTTATACTTAGACTCAGACAATTTGCTTTTAAAACTCTTTCTCCCCCTTCCACCAGGATTCCCACAATTGGCTTTGAACATGAGCTCAAAATGGAGCTTTTCAGCACCATGTTTTAGAGCAGACCTAGGCTGTACCTCCTGGCTAGTGCCAGGCTGCTCACTAGAAAACAAACACAGTGAGAGAACATTCAAGCACTGTGGGCTACTGCATAATGGAGTTCAAGATTCATGGATGCACACAGCATCATTTTGAAGTGCTCAGGTAACGCAGAATAAAGTTACAGTGGGGGATGACTTACAAATTGGTCTGATGCTTCTTCCCCTGGGTATGTGCTAAGTAACTCCCCTGAAATAAAAACAAGGTAGAAGAAAGTTAAATGAAGACAGGACTGTTCCTACACTGACAGATACCTGTCACAGAGGAGAGCCTGTATCACAGGTTGACAAGGATATTTTAATCCTTAGCAGCAAGGAATCTTACTCAAAAATTGCAGATTGCTTTTAACTGCTGAGCTGTCATAAGCTGTCAGGCTTAACACACACAAGCCACCACCCACCCATCAGCTCTTCGGCAGTCAGTCATCAGGCACGTCCCAGGTTCTTGCACTTGAAGCTCCCATTACTCTAAAATGCCAGCTGCCGCGATCCAGACAGACAGCCGCTCAACTCACCTCATTGTTGTGCAGCGTTAGGCAGAGCTTGCATTCATAAGAGCCCAAGTGATTTTTCATAAAATAAGGGTCCTAGGAAGAGAATTATTAAAAAGTTACAAGCAAAGTACATCGCGGAACAACAGAACAATCAAAACTTTTGTTGCAGTGGAAGAACGGGGTTTGTAAATTTAAATTAATAGCATAACATTGCTTTAGGACTATGAAAACAGAAAGAAACAATAGCAGCTTTGTTAATTGGTGACAGTCCCGAAAAGACTGAAAATAATGTGGTAACAGCTACTTGAATACGCAAGTGCTGGCACCTCCCTGGTCAGCCCTGTCACAAATGTTTCTCGTTCAACTCCCACATTACCAGAAACAGAAGTATTTCATTCCAATCCACAACTCCCCACTAAATCTCTCGCCCTGCAAGCCATTTCGCTCAGACAAAGCTCTAAACTTCTCCCCACAACAGTCTGCAGGCCAGGAGCCCCGGGTCTTTTTTTTTTCCTGGGCACACAGAGGCCAAGGCTCACCTTGTTGATGTCGATGGTTTCCAAAGCCAGCTGTCGGAGCCTCTCCCTGCGGTCTCGGTTACTTTCCGAGGCAGAGGCTACACCTCCGCTTCCAGTTTTACCTCCAGGACGATGCTGGAAATCCATGATGGGGACTTCTGTGCTTCAGCTACTTATGGAGAAAGAGAGAGTCTGGAAAAATGAGGAAAAACCAATGTGAGTGATAGCTAACGCTTTTCCTAACCCGGAGTTCACAGCACTGTTTAGCCCTGTCAGTAAGGACATGAGCACAGCAAACCATGCCCCGGACACTCAAAACAGGACACACTTTCAAACAGAGCAGGTCTTGCACCACTGAGTCAGTCAGTTGAGAAGTAAAATGACCCCAAATAACAAGCCCCCAGAGCCCTTCCCATCTCCTCAGCCCCTTCTTCGATGCAGAGACGTATTCCTCCCCCACACGTGCAGCAGCCCCCGACCAGGAGCCTCCAACCCACCCCCTTGAAGAGCTCCAGAACAGCCCCCCACCGCCACCAAGGTTCAGCACTGCCCCCCCACCCACCCCCAACGCCCCAGAGCCACCCCCACGCAGCCCCAAACCCTCTTCAAGGGCCAGAGCCCCCTCCCCCTCCAACATGAAACCTCCCGACAAGGCAACACCTTAGCAGAAAGACCTCAGAGACTCTCAGCAAGAGTAAAAGCCCCCCTCAAATGCCCCCAGACACTCAGCAAGGCTCAAAGCCCCCTTCAAGCACTCCCCAGCGAGGGTCCAAGCCCCTCCAAACACCCTCAAGCCCCTTAGCAAAGGCCAACCCCCCCCAAACACCCCGCAACCCCTCAGCAAGGCCCAACCCCACCCCCAAACAGCCCCCAGCCCATCAGCAAGGGCCAAATTGCAACCCCAAACACCCCCCAAACCCTCAGCAAGGCTCACACCCTCCCCAACCCCCCCCAGCACCTCAGCAAGGGCCAAATAGCGCCCCCCCCCAACACCCCTCAGCAAGGGTCAGCCCCCCCAAAACAGCCCCCAGCAAGGGCCAAATCACCCCCCCGAATACCCCCCCAAGTCCCTCAGCAAGGGCCAAATCGTCCCCCCCAACACCCCCCAGCCTGTCAACATGGGCCAGCCTCCCCCCTAACATCCACCCACCCCCCCCGGCCCTTAGCGCGGGTCAAAGCCTCCCCCAACCACTCCCCAAGCGTCCCCTAGCAAGGGTGTCCCCCCACATCCCTCAGGGACAGCCAAGGCCCCCCAGGCCCCCCCCCCCACCCCCCGACAAGGCCCCAGACCCCCCTGGGTCCCCTCGGGCCCGTACCGGCGCGCGCAGCCCCGCTCCCTGCTCCCGCGCCGCGCATGCGCGCTGCCCTCCCACACGGAGCCACTTCCGGCTGCCGGCGCGAGCGCTTCCGGGTCGGACGGGAGCGGTTCCGGGGCGCGGGCGGCGGGCGCGGCCGGGGCGATGGGGCCGCCGTAGCGGCGGGGGGGGCCTCGCCATGCGGTACAACGAGCGGGAGCTGCTGTCCCTGGCCCGGCAGCCCGCCGAGAAGGCGGCGGAGATCTTGATGCGGGTGCCCAAGAAGGGGAGCGGTGAGGGGGGAGCGAGGGGGAGGCTGGTGGAGGTGTGGGGGTAGGGGCGGGGGGAATCGGAGGGCCGGGGACGGAGTTGCTGGGGGACGGGGCTAGAGGGGAACTGGGGGAAAAGGACTGGGAGAACTGGGAGCCCTGGGGAACAGGACTGGTGGTACTGGAGAATCGAGACTGGGAGAACTGGGAGCCCCGGGGGACAGGTCTGGTGGTACTGGGGAATCGGGAGTGGGAGCCCCGGGGGACAGGACTGGTGGTACTGGGGAATCAGGACTGGGAGAACTGGGAGCCCCGGGGGACAGGACTGGTGGTACCAGAGAATTAGAACTGGGGGGGAGCACCAGGGCAGGACTGGGAGTACTGGGTGGGCAGGACTAGAGTAAGACTGGGGGTGTGGGGAGGCAGGACTGGGAACAGACTGGGAGAACTGGTGTGTCATACTGGGGAGCGCAGATGGCGGCGTTTAGATGAGGGGTGTCAGGGTCGGGGGGCTGAGGGAGGGATGGGGTGTGGTGGGGGGCTTAGGGGCTGGGGCCAGAAGGGATCGGGGGAGGAGGCCCCTTCCTGAAATCTCCCAACAAATTTCCTTGCAAACCAGCACCCGAGTACGAGACTTAAATTTGTCCCGGCCTTGTCCTGGGACTTTCCTCCACCCAAGGAGCTGCAGCATTCCGGTGGACTTTGTCCCTCGGAGGTGACATCTGTGCTGACAGCCCTGGGCTCCCCTGGGGTTTGGAGCGTTCCCTGGGGGACGCCAAGGTCCCGCCGGCCGGGCAGCTGCGTCGTGTGGCCGTCAGTGCCGCGCTGCCCTGGGCTCTCTCTGCCCAGAAGCCTCTGGAGAAGCTGCAGAGTGACTTTGTCGCCCTGTGGCTGCCGTTGCCCCGAGGGCAGCCCGGCGGGGTCGATGCAGAGGGTGCCCTTCCCGAGCGGGTGGGCTGCCCTGAGCTCCTCCAGGAGCCAAAGTCTAAACTGTATCGGGGCTTCCCCGTAGTTTGGTTGAATTGGCGCTGTGCAGGGGGGAGAGGGGGCCCTTCCGCTCGCCTCAACGCTCTTTTTCTTTGCAGTGTTAAAGAAACGCCTCGTGAAGCTCGTCGTCAATTTTCTCTTCTACTTCCGGACAGACGAAGCGGAGGTAGGGAATCTGCTTTTTTGTTGTTGTTTGTTTTCCTCCCTCTCTCTCTTCTTTTTCTGTGAATCGATTGTGTGGGCTTTGTAAAATGGTACGGTACCGGGCTGCCAGAGCCAGGACAGAGCACCCACATTTCCTCTTCCATCTATTCGGCAAAAACTCCCCGGGGTGAGGAGCAGCACTGCCATGTAACCGCATCCAGGTGCTTGTCCTGTGAGCTTGGACTAAATCTTTGAAACATAACTGTTGCCCCAAAACTGCAAAAGGTGGAACGTGTGATGTCGGCTTGTAGGACTCTGCCGTATCGTGCCAAACCGTGAGGGGAAGCTTATCTTTTGCTCTCCTGGGAGAAGAATTAGCGTTGTTTCTTCTTTTTTTTATGCCAGGAACTTTACTGGTGTACAGTGCTCACTGTTACTGGGAAACTTTTGTGGCTGTACCCTGTCAGTGTTGTTATTTTGGGCATGCAGAATCCCTGCTTGGGTCTAGGAAAAAAGAAATGACGGATGGGACCTTTGGGCTCTGCTTCTGGCTTTGCCAGTGCTGAGATCTGGTGCTTTTTAATGAATCCCTCAATAACTGTTGCTAAAGATCCTCTTCTTGGAAAATGAATATAAAAGCAATCTTAATGTGTGTGAAGAAGGGCGCTGTGTGCATGCTGGTGCTGCAAACAAAGGTTCTGGGAAGCTTTTAGTGGCATTTGTAGACTCATTCCATCATAAATATTTTACCCTGATGATGGCTGAGCTCTGATTTTCAGAAACACCCGTTCCTCCTTTCTGCCGAAGCACAGTCCCTGATCCCTGTTCTCTGGGTAGGGCTGAGACACTGAGCAGTTGCTCCGGCCCGTGTCTGTGCAAAGACTTGGCTGCGGCTCCTGCGCCGGCGTAGGACGAGGCTCCGAGGACACGGCACCATTTCCTTCACTGCCACACAGTGCTGCTCTGCTCTCTTCTCTTCTGGTGGTTATTTGTGTGTGTTCTGACGACAGGGAGAGGATGTTCTTGAATGGATCAAAAATAGCTCAGCAGGCAGGTGGAGGGGGCCAATGTAAAACCGTTGTCCAGAAATACATAATGAACCAGGTTTTTTCAGTATCTTCCCTGCTGCTTTATTTGCCTCCCGCATTTTGTTTAGCCTGGACAAAAGAATTCACTTGCAGGTTGCTTTTGTTTATGGCTCATATCACCCTTTGGTTCTCACGTCCTTGCTCGGTGTGCGCTGGCTAGCAAATAGCACCAACCATTCATCTGTTTGTCCTGAGCTGTTCCAGTTCATCAACACGCTGCTCTTAACCTCTTGCAAGGCTTGGGGCTGCCCTTACGAAGCACAGTGTCATCCTGTGCATCACGATAAATATTTCATCTTCATTTGATCTACTGAGCAAGGAAGTAAACTTCTTTGTTGTCTTCACATCATAGAAATGGATGTTAAAGCGCAGACTGAACCTGAGCAAGTAGAAATGCGTAACACCTAATTAATGTAGGCAAAGACGGGCACAACAAAGCGTGTCAGCAGACACAAAAAGGGCGATTAAAAGAACGTGGAACGTTCACGCAATTAGACTGAATTACTTTAAAAGTAGCACCAGGTTATGAAACTTGCCTAAACGGCAAACTCTGTGGGTTCAGAGTCATGCTGGTGGACAACATGGGTTAAACCCTCTCTCCGGGTCTTTTCTAGCCCATCGGAGCTCTGCTGCTGGAGCACTGCAGGATAACCAAGGAGGAGGAGAACGTCTTCTCAATCAGTGAGTTCTGCGTATGCATTTCCTTGGCATTTCCCTTACGGCAAATTGTGCTCTGTAAAAGGAAACGTCTTGCTGTTTAGTTCCTGCTTTCCCCTCTCCTTCTCTGGTAATGGTGGGGTTAGTGCTCCTCAGCCCTTCTCCTCCTCAGCTCTGGCATGGCCATGCCCCGTCCTGAGGACAGCGCTATTTCACTGCTGGCTGACACACTCGGTGTGATTTGCCCAGCTGCATGCAGGGAGAGAAGCGGTAACAACAGACGGACCACAGCTTAGAGCTTGTGGAAATCCCTCTAGGAGGGTTCAGTATTGACAGATTGCTGCTTCTGTGCCGTTGGGTTTTATAAAAAAAAAAAAAAAAGTGAGCCGCAGATAAATTATCTGTCAGGCTAACCTAGCACCAGTCCTCCCGCCACGCTGTTTGTCCTTGTGTTGATAGCCATGGCTCCAGCTGGCGCGTGGTGCGTCGTCCTTTGTAAGCAGCCTTTCATCCAACAACTAATCATTGTGCGAGAGGTATGTGGTGAAAATAACAGGATGTTTCTCCAAGGCCATCCCCATATCTTTTGGCGTGGTTGTTGGGCCCAGCTGCTTTTCTCTGCAGAGCCTTGGCTCCTCTTTTAGCCAGGAGAGGTGGTGTTCTCACTGTCTCCAAAGGACCCTCAAACAGCCTGAACCTACCAATCTCTCTAAGCACCATACTCTGAATTTCTGGGGCTTTAGGACTGTCTGGAGCTCTGGTGGATGAGGATTCCTGAGAAAAGTGTTAAAACCAATGGCAGTGTCAGGTTGTGTCCCTGCACAGCAGCCCCAGGGGGTTTGATGCAGTCTGACCCAGTTATTTCTCAGCAGCAGCCTAGATCTCTGTGGACTGTGTACTAAAGAGCAGAGCTCTGGGGACAATGTCGTTAATTAGATGTCCTGATTCTGTCTTGGTAAAGAACTGGAGTTGTGTGGGGACTTGCTTTCCACTGTGCACAGTAGCAAAGCCTCGAGCAAAGACAGGTCAGTACCTTCTCCGAGTGTGATTTAATTCCTCAGATGGCTGCCCTCTGCATATATCAGAACCACTTCCTCGGGGCCATTTTCCACTTTGATTACTAAATCCCTGGTGACTGTTTGCAGGGAGGCTTAGGGAGTTTCGGTCCCAAATCCAGCCATGTCGGTCCAGTTCAGTTCCGGGCTGTCGCTTTTCCTTTGGGAAGCTGCTCCTTCTGAAGTCATTGGCCACTATGAGCTGCCCAACACTGCAGGCAGCTGCTCCAGGGCAGCCAGGAGCCACCCAGGGCAGGGGAGAGGGGGCAGAGGCCTGGGTTCCCAGCTTGTTCACAGATCATCTTCCTTGAACAGAGGCGCTCATTGTGGCCTGGCAGAGTCTGGCTGTTGCTGGGGAGGGAGAACAGTGGAGTGCAGGCAGCTCTCCCAGGACCTCCCTTAAACCTTTTCCTTATTCCTGGCAGGTTTCATTGAGGAGCCAGAGAGGAAATACTGCTTTGAATGTGACAGTGAGGAGCAGTGTCAGGAGTGGATTGAGGCGCTGAAGCGAGCCAGGTAGGCTGAGCCACAAGCGTGAGGTCTGCACCGTGCACTTTGTGCTGTTTATTTTCTGGGATCAGCTCGTGGTGAACCCAGGGAGGAAAGCGGTTGTCTCCTCCCAAGCAAGCTTCCCTTCAGCTTTAAATAGCATCTGAAACTTCTCCACATCCTTTTCTGCTCAGCCTGCCGCATGGTCTGTTCTTATCTTACAGCTATGAGTTCATGAGGAGGAGCTTGATATTCTACCGGAATGAGATCCAGAAAATGACAGGGAAGGTGAGTCCCCCTTGAAGTCTTGTCAGGTGGTGACCGATGGGTTTGGACTGATGATCTCAGGTGTTGCTGCCGACTGTCCTGCACGAGGCTGTTTGCTGCCACATGTACAAAACAGATCCTGTAGTAAGCCAGTTCCTGAAGCCATGCTCTCAACAGCCAGACCTGAGAGTCTTCCTCTGCTGAGCGGCCTGTGTGGTCATGCTCAGCTCCAGCTCTCATACGTCAACACGTGGTGGAGCAGCCCGAGGTTTGTAGCCAGAGGGGTCTGGCCTGGGCCAGCCTGGGCTCCCACCAGTTCTCTGGAAGAGTTCACAGGCAGCCCTGGCCAGGTTGGGGCGTACGTGGGTTGAGATGCTGCTCACACCCCTGCCAGGCTCCTCAGAGCATCCCATCGAGGTGACAGAGGTGGCTGCAGCTTACCTGCACGCTCCTGTGCCCGAGTGGACCGGATGAACCTCAGTTATCTGCTGTGTTCTCCGTGAGGACTGCTTGACTTTCTGCACCAGAAACAGCAGCCAGGGGCTGGACTGGTGTAAACCCAGCACACTCCTGGAATCACAGCCCAGCCCAGCCCCAGACTGCAGCCTGGTTGAAGGACAGTCCTGCTGGCCTCCTCTCACTGGTGCCTTCCCTGTGCTCTGGCTGCAGGACCCCCTGGAGCAGTACGGGATCTCCGAGGAAGCCCGCTTCCAGCTGGGAACGCACAAGCAGTAACCCCCTCACCTGGGCTGAGCTGGCTTCTGGCCCCGGGCTCACCCCAAGGGTCACCCCCAAACCCCCGCCAGGAAGAAGAGCAGCAGTTCCCCACAGCGGTGACCAAGTGACTTTTTAATTTATTAGCCAAATAATTTTGTATGATTTTTTTTTTTTTTTTTTTAAAGGGAATTCATGGCACATTCCCACTTGCCCCAGCTGGGGAGGCAGCCAGCTTTAACTGCTCCCTGCAGCCTCTGCCCTTGAGCTGGCCAGCCGCTGCACTGACACCGCACCGCTGCGAGTAAAACCACCCAGGCTCCTAGCGAGGAGACAGGGATGGAACAGAGCTCCCAGCGCCTGCTGTCCTCCAGCTCTGGCCTGGAGCTTCTGGACAGGCCCTGCGCCAGCTCCAGCCCTCCTCTTCCTCCCTGTCCCTCTCCTGCAGGGAGCTACGAAGCTTTTCTGGCTCAGGCTCTTCCTGCAGTCTCTGGGAGCCATCAATTGTTCATCCCCCTGCTGTAAGAGGATGCTCTGACTGATTGCACTTCTGTGCTTGCAGGATTAACCCTGTCATGCCCTCTCCATTGCAAAGCCATTTTGGTTGCTGGAGCCTGATGGCCAGGCTGTGGGGCAGGCAGGAGGGGGGAGGCTTCCATTAACAAGGGGAGAGCTCAGCCACAGCTCCAGCTGCCAGGGCATCCTCTCCCTTGTGTCCAGGCAGCAGTGTCTGTGCAGCCACTACCAGCTGCCTCTTGGGGTTGTTTTCTGTGCTGCTGATTCCTGAAGGTTTGCTGCAGCCCACGCCACAGCCCGAGAGCACTCTCACAAATGCACTAGAGGACAAAGCTGCAAAGCACAAGGGAGTGAGGAGAGGGCTGAGGGGTCTGAGTTGTGATCCTGCCTCCCTCTGGGGTGCTGCTGGCTCAGCTAAGCTGGGCAGTTACTCAGCTTCCCAGAGAGGAAAGCCAGATGGAGAGGATTGTAAAGACAGGAACTGCTCCGCTTTGGCTGGATGTTTGAGCTTCAGGGCATGCAGAAGTTAAGCCCAGGGAGCACGTGGCAGACATTAACGTTTCATCCCCTGAGCCACTGCAGCTCTTCTCCCCTTTGTGAGTGTCCAAAGGGAAAGACCAGAAAACTCTGCCAAGGTCACAGCCAGCTGCTGGGGAGTAAGGGCCACCTTCCCCGGGGCTCCTGTAATGAAGGGAGAAGGAACAACGGCTCTCGAGGTTCTGCACCTTCAGCCATTGCTCCGGTTGCATGAAGGAAAACTGCCCAGAGACGAGGGACGGACAGACGGTCCCCACCCCGCACCCAGGGCTGCGGGAGACCCCGGGTTCCCAACTCCCGCAGCAGCAGAGGACACAGCTGGCTGCAGCAGCTCCCTGGAACCAGCCCGGGAAAAGCCCCAGGAAGGGCCCTAGGGAAGGTCTTTGGGCTTTGTTCCACCTGGCCAGCAGGACCCTGCACTGCAGCTAACGAGCACAGGGTAAACGAGGTGGGGTAGAGCAGCCTGTGCTGTGCTCGGGGCCTGAAGGGAAGTTTTGGGTCTCTTCCTCTTTGGCTGGGAATTAGTGCTGAAACAAGAGGCCATATTGCGGGCTTTAGTGGCCTGGCCTTCCCTCTTTACCTCATGCTGCTGGGTACCAGAGAGTGGCAGATGTCACTGATGCTTTATTTTTAACCTCGACAGCCAAGATTTTTCCTTTCCCTTCAGTGGTTCCAGGTGCTTGCCCCAGAATTTACCAAATTAAGCAGAGGGGCAGCTGTCCTGCATAATAAGCTGAGGGCATGGCAGGGTGGGAGCAGAAAATAGGGCAGTTTTGAAGCCAGATGGCAACCCTAGGGGAGGCAGTAATGAGGGATTAAAAGCCGGCCCATACAAGAGCTTGTGCTTTAGGGAATTAGTGTCCTCAGCTGACTTTAAAGTGCATTTTAATCCTCACAAGCCTACTCTGCTTTACCTCAGTGCCGGGACATGTTCCTGACGTGCTGGTGGGGTACACAGCAGCTTTACTTACTGTGAAAAAGAGACTCTGTCTGTCTGGTTGCTCGAGAGAGGACAGACAGATGCGCTCCAGGCTCGGCGGCAGGATAACCAGAGCTGTGCCACAGCTGCTGTTTCTTCCATGGCCAAGCAGAGCAGAGGTGGGCTCCCCACCGCCGGTATCGTGGCTCTCCAGCTTTGGCCATGGCTTGCCCACAGCAAATGCGCCCACAGCAAATGCTCCCACAGCTCCTGCCAGCCGCTGCGGGAGCCAGAACATCCACGTCCAAACTCGGCTTCCCCGAGGTTCGGTGTTAAGTGAATTCTTCCATACTCAAAGTCAACCCCACGTATAAACAAAACCCCCGGGAATTCTGCCAACATTCAATCATTTCTAGCAAACACAATCCTACTGCTACAGCGGGGCTCGCCGTTTCTGCCAGCCACCTTCAGTAGCCAACAGTTCTCAGCCGTGTGCCTTCCAGGACGAGCGCCAGCGTCCTCTCTTTACGCGCCTTTCGGAAGGTAGCGACGACACCCGCCATCATCACTGTACATACAAATGGGCATTTTATTTAGCTGTTATGGGGAACAGTTGGGTGAGCAAGAGGTAATCCCAATGCTTATTTAGGAGGCCACAATGACATTTCTTAAACTGAATGTAAGACAAATGCTGTGAAGAGTTACAGGGGCCGGTAGCAGGCCCGGTAACTTACTTAGATCAACTTCTAGAATAGTGCTAGGACGCTGGGGTACGTTTCAGGAGGAAGGGGAGATGGTGCTTCTAGACACTCCGAGATCTACATCAACTGCTGGTGATTTATAGACAATTGTTCATTTTTTCACACTCTGGCCACAACGCGTTTTCTATTTCAATGGCCTGTTCCAATGAGCGCTGTGCACAGGCTCCCTGAAAGCATACTGAAGCTGTTGTACAGTGAACATTTCCAATAAAAACTTGTTTTAATCTTTCTGGCAGTCGGAGCTTGTTCTAACAAACCAAAACTGCTGGGGAGGGGCGGCTGCAGCCCGCTGAGGGTCCAGTGCAGCCCCCGAGGGACCAGGCCTCTCCACCGCGCCTGGGCACGGCCCCGGAGGAGCCATCGCAGCAGGGATCGATGCCGGAGCGGCTGCAGCTGCACAGAAGAGCCGGCGCCTTCGGGCCCACGAGGCGCAGCGGTGGTTGGAGTAGGAGCAGGCGATGCGGTGCCTGCTCGGGTGCCAGCTGCAGGTGACTCCCCGGTGGGATTTTGGGAGGCCTTTGCTAACGGAGCTGAGCATTTGGCAGTAGCTTTGGGCAAGAAACACATTTGGGAAGATGAGCTGGGTCAGGCGGCTGCTGCAACCTGTCCCCAGCCTCTAAAAACCGACCTAGAGCCTTCCCGTGTCCCACAAGCTGCGCAAAGCAGGGCCTTCAGCTCAGTTTAAGAATCCTACAGCGAATCAGCTGAGAAAGCGTTACAGCCATCGCTTCCCAAGTTTAATTGCATCGCCTGGCTGATTGCGGTTTCATTATAGCGGTGAAATTACTGGCTGAAAGGGTAACGGGGCAGCGTTCCTACAGTGGGGAGCGGCGGCGCTCAGCATGCTGAACCCCGAGAGCTTAAGTGTCCTCCAAACCCCGAGAACTTAAGCGTCCTCTGCTTTGCCAGAACTGAATGCGCTGCCTAACGTCTGTCCCTGTCCCTGCCTGTGCCAACCGCCGCCACCGGACAAAGCCGCGGTCCGGAATAATCTTGTTTCCTTGGCAGGTGCCGAGTGCTGTCCCCTGCTGACGCCTGTCCTGCGGAAGCAGTGAAACTCCACAACAGTACGGTGTATTAAAATACATACACTTTAATATAAAGACAAAACTTCAAAGCATTGTTTCAATTACAAATCAAGGTAAAGACACAAGAAATTAAGTGGAGGGAGGGGAGGAAAAAAAACCCTAACTCTTACATTGTGGAGAATTAGAAAGGCAGGGTGGAAATATATATATTATACATACATATATACACACCAGAAGAATTCACGCTACTTCTATGGAAGAATGAAAGGAATGACAGGACAATTTACTGGAATTAAAAAAAACAAAACCAAAACCCAAAAAAACCAACCAAACAAAAAAAGATAAATTAGGGGAAGTTTGAATTTTAAATAATTCAGTTTAATAGGCTAAATTATATAAACTAATTCCTATTCACTAGGAAACATCCCATATCACTGTTCTAAGAAAATGGTTTTTTTAAAAAATCCATTGAAAAATGGATTTTTATTAGTAGTTAAAAGTTTACTAATCAATTCCTGAGCAACAGCAACCTCATCATCTACTGCTTTCCCCATCAAAGTCCCACTCAGCGAGGGCAGGCTCTCACTCCTAAAAACTTTAAGTAGAACAGAGACCTAAAAAGTTGGATTTTAATTTGCAATTGATCGCGTACAAGATTAATAGGTTAAAAAAGCCAAGCAGGATGGATCAACCCATTCCACCTTTTCCTCTTAACTCCAGCAACAAGACCTTTCTAGAAAATTATTTGAGCGCACCAAAAAAGCAACCAGATGTACCTTGAAAAAGGATCACAAACTTGAGAACTTCAGGGTTAGCGTCGTAAAACCTTGAATTCGAAGACATGATTTTGTTTTTAAACTCTTACAAACCATTAAGAAACCTCTTCAGGAAGGGGGTCGCAAACACCAGATTTACCGGAGAAGTATTTCCCATTTTTTTGGTCTCGGGTTTAAACCCTGAAGTTCACAATAATAGCATCTTTCATTGCAATATTCAGTCTAAATAGATATTTATGTATTTATAATGCATAAGGATAAATAAAACATGGCACAACAACATTTTTAATCCATCTTCTAGTGAAAAACCTGATATGCAAGCTATGGAAATGTTGGAGCAAAAAAAGGAGGAAGGAGAAGAAAAAAAAAAAGAAAATCTTTAACAGCCATAAAGCTTCAAATACTCGTACACTGACTACACATCTGTGCTTCCCGAAAATCCAATTCCTGTGAGTTTTTCCTCAGTGCTGCAAAGATAGTTCACAAAAACACTGCCTAGTTTCTTCTCCCCAAACTGTGATTTTTAAAGTACGTTCCCGTTGGTTTGCAGTCCACTGTACAATGTCCATGCCTTAACGGAAGCAATCATCATTTGAAGCTCCCAATGCTTAATCCTCTCAGGCAAAACAATGATCGCAGACTTTTTCAAGACAGCCAGCTGGGTGAGTTTGGGTAACTCCCTCCGATTAAAGAAAAATACATAAAGAATCTTCAGGTTTCCATACCCTGTATTACAAGGACTGATTTCAACACAGAAAGCAAATGGGTTATAGATAGGACTTGGTCAACCAAAGCCGCCCGACGTCGGCACTAGGACAAAATGACCAAGTCCTACCGATCGGCTCTTCCGCGAGCAGCACCTGTGATGGGCACCGGCAGCTCCGGCGAGGGACGGCGACCCCGGGCTGGGGATGCGCATGTTTGTTACTACTGCTCGGAGGTGATTAGCACCAACTCCAGACCCGGCCAGGGAAGGAACGGCCATGGGGAAGGCTGAGCCGGGAGGGGAGTCTCTGATCAGTGGCTTGAGAACATGCTCCCAGCACTGGAAGTCTCCTCTTCCAGCAGCACAGCAAACCCTCGAGCGGGGAGGGCAACCGCAGGCTGACGGAGCAGCCTTTGGAAACATAAAGGCCTGATCTTGCGAAGCTCCCCTGTCCGCAGAGCCATCCTGCCGCCCACAGCGAGCTGGGGAAGCCCTTGTGCCCGTGAGTTCCTGCTGCAGGAGCATCACGAGGGCACAGGACCCCCAGGTCCTCGTGAGAGGGTGGATCCACGGCAGTCACAAAGAGGTGAGGCCTCTGAAAAAACTCAGAGATGAAAGCCCATGCTGGCCCTCAAACTGCTCACAGTGACTCTGTGTCCCACAAAAAACCACCACCTAAACAGGAGCCATGTCACACCACTGCAGATACCAGCTCTGCAACCCCTGATGCTCTCCCCTGCCGTGCAATCGCTCAGCTTCTCTGCCCGGACTCTCTTCCAAGTGGAAAAATAATGGGTGGGGGGAGCAGATGCTGCTTTCTAAATACACAATCCTAGCAAGAATCATACCAGTCAGGTCCCTGGAGGTGACCCCAAGCTGCCTGTCCGTGGCCTTGTTACTCCAGAGCGAAAGACCTACTGGAAGGGGAAGCCCAGCACAACAGGAAGAGCTGGGCTCCTCTGCAGGGAAGGCTGGGACGGGACAGAACCTGATCACCACAGGGAGTAAATCTGCCCTGGTGTGGGGCACCCGACCTGCAAACACTGTTGTAGCCCCTCTGTGTTGGGTAGGAATCTGCACTGCAATCAAAGCAGGCGAGGCATATCTGCCTTACATCCACCTCCTTCCCACTCACACCCCTCCCATTTATTTTCCGAGGCAAAGCGGCTATCCCAGATATGTCTGTATGGAGAATCATAGAATAGTTTGGGTTGGGAGGGATCTTTACAGGTCATCTAGTCCAAGCCCCGAAGAAGGAGGGTGAAGAAGTGTCCCCAACACCTCTCAGAAGGAAGCTCTTGTCCCCGGCAGGGTGAAAGGCAGGCAGCCACACGCCTGACCACATGCTGCACCAAGCCGCACCGTCAACCCCGACCAGCCACTGTGGCCAAGCAGTATTGAAGCAACGCTCCGTTTTGAAGTGTTATTCAGACACAAGGGAAGAGCTTATCAAGTCTGAAACCCATCTGCTCAGCAGATTTCAAATGAAGAAGTTACTTGCTCGGGTATTAAGTTTGACTAAAGAAAGAAAAAAGCTACCCAATGCCTTGACTTGAGATTAAGTAACCGTGTGTGACAAATGGTTGGGTGAGTTCCAGGCTGAGGAGTGTCAAGTCCTGGGGATTTGAAAGCTCTTGATTCACAAAACCAGTGACTAGCAGATCCCTTGGCGATCAAGCGATGCAACCTTCCTGCCTGGGGTACTTCAGCGACCCTACAGACCCTATCCCAGATTCCGACCCTACAAGCTCACCGTCACCTCCACGTGCTCCATCCCACCTGTGAGCCCTGGGGAATTCAGGCTTCACAACCCAGGCTAAGCCCACACCCAGAGCCAAAGCCAAACCCCAGCTAACAGCAGGATGAGCACAAACCATGTGCTGAAAGATAAAGCAGCTATCACCACTGGGAAGGAAGGACATGAGATGGAAGCACAAGAAAATATTTCTACGTTTGTCCGGCCAAGGAGATGCAAGTTCCTGCTATTAGAACTGAGTCAGAGACAATGCTCCCTCCCTAAATGTCACGTACCTCTACTGTGCTGCACTCCCCCTTCGTCTCTCTCCCATTGCATCCGCAACCTGAACTAAGAGCGGTGAAGATGCTTCCCATCATTATGGTTGTCCAGACCAATTTCCACCTTCCTGCAGGGAACAGCCTTGTTTGCACCAAGACAGCTTGACTTCCCCATCACCCTGCACACCGGCTCGGTTTCAGCAACCCAAGACCCTATGGCCTCCAGCAATGTTTTCCCACTTTCTCTCCCTCAACTACACAAAAAGCAGAGAAATCTGGCTGCTGGGTGCCCCAGACACCCCTGGCTCACGGAGGAATCGTTGCTGGATGACTAATCTGCAGCAAATAGCGAGTTTAGTGGAGCACTCCCAGATTCACAGCACAGTGGCTCTCAGTGGGCTGAACCCGGCGAGCGTGAGCCAGAGGTCAAAAATCACCAAAAAAGGAAGAGTGTGCAAGGCTTGTTCCTCAAGGCTGACATTTAGCAGCGGGGCACAGGTTTTGCTCAGCACAACGCTCAGGAAGTTCCATTTTTTTTTTTTGGCAACATATGTGCTACAAGATGTATTTTAGCTTCCTGATGAGTCCCTCACTGGCAGCAGCGGCATGGAGGAGAAGGAACATGTGTGACAGTCATGAAACAACTGGACCCAACAGGATGTGGTAACGCAGAAGGAATTCCTTTTTGGAACTGGCTGTTTGGCTTTGATTACTCAAAAGTATCTCCAATTACTGAAAACACGTTTCAGACCTCTGGCACAGCACTCCTACAGTAGGGTCACAAGGGTCTTATTCTTGTAGCCATATGGATCAGATCTTAAAGTCTCAAAGCTATTCCTTCAGCAGCCCTACAGCAAGGTAAACGCCCTCCCCGTTTTGCAGACATAGGAGAAACAAGTTGAACCAGACCGAGATTAAGGCAAAGCAGTAAAAGATCAGGGTGCAGGGAAGACAACACAAATCTCTTGGCAACATCATCTCCCAGCGAACACAATACTAAGACATCAGTCCAAAAGCTATACTTGCCATCTCACACTGCTCCCTACAAGCGTTAGCTCATCAGGCACCTTCTGGAAGCGCATCTCGGTGGGGATTACTACGAAGATTAGAGCCGCCGCACAAGTGACACACATTGCAATGACGCAACGCATCGCAAGGTGAAGGATCTCCAACGGTGCCAGGCGTGGGTGGAAGACACCGGCAAGGCCAGAGCAGCTCCAGACTCCTGCAGCGTGGGCTGCCAAGATGGAAACATCAGGTCACTGGGAACAGCAGCACTGAGGTGATGCAGAGGTAGATGAAGGCCCGGTCCCAATGGACCCCAGGAGGCTGAAGCAGATGCTCAGCAGGTTGGCCGACAGACTGAATCCCTTTCAAGTACATCCCAACTATGCGTTTTTTCCTGGGTCAGCATCTGGTTTCCTTTGGCCTTCCCAGGTGCAGGCTGGAGAGTCACAGACTCCAAAATGCTGGGTAGTTGAAAACATCTTGACAGCACACGTGTGCTCAGCTACAGCGAGCGGGCTTGAGCTGCCGATCTCCGATGGCGTTCGTGAGCAAGTCCTGCAACGGACACCAGCTGACTACCGATCACCAAAGCACCCACTACCGCAGGTGACACTGAGGGACAGAGGGGGGTTTGATTTTCCACAACACCCATCAGAAAGCAGATGACAAACTCCTTGCCTGGGGCCTTTGCTCCGAAGGGTCATAGAATCATAGAATCATTTAGGTTGGAAAAGACGTTTAAGATCATCGAGTCCAAGCGTTGACCTAACACTGCCAAGTCCACCACTAAACCACTTCTGACTGTTTCGTCTCGCTCCCCAGGCACCAATTCCTGAAATGCTGTGAACCTTGAGGGGCAAAGCAAGTTATTCCCACAACAAGGATCTGGCCATCCTCTTCAGCCCAGGAGGAGTGCCAGGAGCCAGCTGGGCGACATGGGCCTCAGGCAGGTGCTGGAAAGCACAGAAGGTTCGACAGATCTCTGCGAGTCGGTTCCTCCTCCTAACAGGCATCTTTGCTAGAGGCCTCTGAGCACCTCGGGTATGAGCACAAGCAAACCCTCCCCATACCAAATAAGCAACAGCAGCCGAGTTACTGGATGTCTCCTGTGGTTTGAGATGAAGTGGGGCACAACAGGTCCACAGAGCACCGTATCTCGGTCCCTTTTCAGAAAAGGATCTGATAAAAGCAGAGTGATTAAAAGCTTCTACTTGTATTTCCTCATCCCTCTCATCAGGGTTAGAAACGATAGGGGGGAGATGTAATTAAGGCTGCTGCCCCTCCAGCAATTGCTCAGGCCCAGCCTACCAATTTAAAGCCTTCAAAGACCTGAGCACTCTGCCATTTGCTGGGAAGGATGCTAAGGCAGCTCTGCAACTTCAGTCACCCAAGGATCTGGAAGAAGCTGGAGCTGCCCAACTCCCAGCTGCAAAACATCTGGGTTACATTGTCTTCCTGGATTCCAGGACATAAACTGTGTACGGCTTCTACTAGAAGCTACTGGATGTTTCTCAGCTATCACCCTCTGAGCATTTTTGCCCTTTTCCAGATTTTCATCTTGCTGTTAATAACTCAGCAGGGTGCACGGCTGTCAAGTCCTCTCCCACACGCAAAGCAGAAAACAGTGCCAAAACGTCCCTAATTTCCAGGGCTATTCATCCCTTCCCTTTCCAGCGAATAAGAAGGCAAAGTTAGATCAACAGTTTCTGCGCACAAAGGCTGCCTATGGAAGACACACAAATCAACAAAATAACTGCATTTGTCCTAATCTCTACTAAGATTGCCAGGGATGAGGTATGGAGAAAAGGGCCTAACTGAAGTCTGTAGCGGGTAGGAGCTGTTCGGGCACCTCTCCCCCGCCACCCTCTCGAACCCAGCCAGCACGGCGCTCACAACTGTTCCTCCCAGAGCCAGGCAGCAGGAGAGAGCACGCGAGGGCAGAAGCATCTTGCCGACTTCAAAAAGAGGCAGGAGTTGAACAGCTAACGCGTTCAGCCCAGCTTTTTGTGACCGTGGGATGCCCCGTCAGGTGGCTGGTAAGGTAGGGCTCAGGTCTAAGGTGAATGCCCGGCTGCTGGAGGTGGGAGACTCATTAGGGAGCACTAACGACCTAGAAGGGATTTAGGGACAGCAAGCGCCTCTGACGCAGAGCAGTCAGTGCTGCCTCTCAAAGCACCGGGGCTGGCAGGCAGATGTTTCCCAAAGCCTAAATGTGTTTTTCTTCTTGTCATTTTGCTGTTGCAAATTCCCCTTCTTTTACTGTAGTTTCCTTTCTTGGTGCTGGGTCCAGTCTGAACTACAGACCAGCGTGATTTCTACTTAATAGCTCATCCATCTCCTCGCTTTGTGCACTTGAATAAATAAGTTTTTACAAGTTTACTGTGCATTGTACAATCTAAAAATAAATGAAATAAAGTATATGAAATTTATAATTTTTCATCACATCTCTATAAAATACAGCCGCTGCTCCGAGCGGCACTTTCTGTACACAGAACACCAAGTCACGATACAATTAACTGCACCAGTTTGATAGTGTGGCAGCACGGTAAGCTAGATTGTGGTGTTTTTGTGAACTACCATTTAGACCTACTTAAAGCAAAGAAATACAAAAGCAAAAAGCACTTCCTCAATAAATGTACACGGCTAAGCCATTTCTGAATCAAGTATCAAAACCCTACTAACAAAATACATTGTACTCGGAACGAAAACAACAAGCTGAGAAACTCTGCTACCTGCACCAGTACAGAAGTGCTACGTTCAGTCTTCCCAACGTTGGTAAAAAGGGCCTGACCAATACCAGTGATTATGCACCCTGTTCATATGCCAATGACATCCCAAAACAAGTTACCAGACTAGCTACCAAAATTCACAGTGACTTGAGTGCCACCAGCAACTGCAAATGGCCCAGTGAAGTAGTTAAAATGGGGCAGGACTTGAATTTCTTCTGTTCAAACTGTGCCTGCGTTGGCTGAGCTTGCCCGGGCGACCCCAGGAGCTCTAGCTGCCACTCCAGAGGGGAGTATGGAGTTTGTGTTTGTAACGAACACAATGAAAAACCACCCAGTTAACAGAGCGCCTGGCTCAGTTCAAATGAAAACAACGTGTTAGATAAAAGACTGCCATTCTCTGTGGCTCACACTGCTGCAAACCAAGCGGATTTTGGTATATGAACAGAGCAAGTTGAATAAATAAACTGCAGACCTTTCTGAGAACTGGGTTTGGCATTGGTCAACCCTCCAAATTCAGCACCAAGGATTCAAACTAGAGGCACAGTTCTGACGGATGAAATAGCACCGAGAGGAGGCTCTTTACATCTCTGCTGGTGTGCCAGTCCTTTATTATTCAGAGAATTTAATAATAAGTTGTATTTATGATTCTAGGTGGAATAAAATAAGTCAAAATTGTTTTCACTTTAAAAAAAGATAAATACTTTATCTAAACTATCAACAATACAAACTGGAGCTTTAAGCATTTCTTTTGCCTTTTTTTTTTTTCTTTTTTTCTTTTTTACTCAGATTCACAGTAAATATTTTCTCTGTTGTTTAGGTCTTTTTATGTTTTTATTTTGTCCAGTAGTAAGAGAGTAGAAACCCCTGCACAGGCCAGGTGAGCACCTTTCAGTGGAAGCCGAGTGAAGTTGGTCCACGTTGTCCTTGCATAGGTCACATTGGGTTGAGGTAGAAATCCTAGTTACCTGCACAACAGGAGGAGAGGAAGAGACTCATCTAAATAAAAGACAAAAATCTACCGTGTGTTAGATGCGTCAATCATTTCTACATTGCTCCAAGACCTCGTTAGCCAGCAAAGAAGGAGCGACTCTTGACCCAACTGCAATTAGACACAAAGGCTGCCTCCAAGAGTGACACACAGCCCCTCATGGCTACTGCAGTTTTTAAAGCTCTCTGACAGTGTAACCCTATTGAACTGCGTCCTCCCGTGACTGACCTCGTCGGGGGAGCATTTTCCCACTCAGTACTTCACCTTTTTCTAGCACACACTAATCTGCTTGGAATTTTTTTATTACCCTGGGGGAGAAACATTATGAGAATCAAAGCAGTTTATTTTAGCCTCCAATTCCAGATTTCAGCTTTGGTTCATCAAGGTGTCTGAGCACAGGTATTCACACCAAAGTCAATGAAACTGCTCAAATATTTGACCTATGTTCAAGAGCGACACGGAGTGGGACCACAGCTACAGAACGTCTGTCATACACCACCTCCTGGTGGCATTATTTCTGCTCCTTTGCCCCACAATCCAGCTTTCTCTGTACATCAATTTTGTGCCTTGTCTATTTTGCTCATAATCTTTTTGTGGCAGGTACCATCCCATCTGAGGGTATGGAGTCTAGCCCAGTACAACCTCAGTTCCAGATAAGGTGACTGCATCAGCAGAAGGCTTTCACCCTGTTTTCGCTTGAGTCGCTCACATATACAAACCCCCAAGCCTATCCCTCCTCACCCCTTCTCCTCCATCTTGTTTCTATTCAGGGTCTCTCAAGCCCATTCTGCAACCACATCACACTGTCAGCCTCTGCGGGAGCACAGGGACCACATTACTGAAAACCCTTCCTCAGCCTCGCTTTCTCGTATAGAAGGACGGGGGTAATACTTACGTGCCTCACAAAAGCCTAACGAGGATTTGTTTGTGTCTGTGGAGCAATTTGATGATGAAGACACTATACACAATGCACAGTCAAAAAAATCTCTCAGGTATATTGTAATTGAGTCATGTTTTATAAGCGGCAAAGAGTATTCAACCATATATCGTATGTAGCTTTGGTATCAGTGAACAGCAACAACATCAAAGACCTACAAGAAAAGCACGGAGCAAGCTCTGGGGCCTAACATACTGATTTAACTTTGCAAGCACAAGTTGTTATTACATCAGGATGCCACAGAGTATTTTCATGAACAACAGTACCCAACTCTGTGGTGGTACACTTTATTCTGGAGTTGTTCTAAAGGCATTTAAATATTTGCTTCAGTAAAAATGCGTACAGTCTCCGGAAACCTTCCTTTCTTCTATGGCCCCAGCCTTTATGAAGCACGGACCACAGTTAAGCCTGCAGATTCCCTGTGTTCTCATTCACAGTCTACCCAGTAAGCCAGTGATCGCCAAGTGAGCATAAATACAGCATCTGATGGTTACTGTTAGCCCTAGCAGGCAAGTCCAATAAAGCTGCAGTGCACAGATAAATTACAACCCTTCTTCGCTACCTGTGGTTGTGTTTTCCAGTGATGCAGGGGGCACATTAGCTGCAATGCAAGACCAGTGCATTTGCTCTCCAAGACAAAGCTGCAGCTTGTAACCTCGAGATTTTGAACTTTATGGTTATTTAGAGCAGCTGTTGTTGGCTACGGTAAAAACAAGACCACCACATTGCCACATACAGTCACAACACAGCACCATCACGCATCCTAACGCTATGCGAACACGGACTTGTGGAGATGCAACAGTCTGTGTCGGAGGGCAAGAAGAGGGAAGGGGGGAATCAAAGTAGGCATCAACCACTTCCAGTAAGTGTACAAAACCATACTTAAAAATAGACATTTCCTTCTGATTACTGATCTTCAGAAATAAACATTTTCATGAAGTGATCCCAACCTGAACATAATCCTAATGTCAGCTAAGACAGAGTTACCATTGTGAGCACTCCTTGTCGAGAAATCCTGACTCCCAGAACAGAGAGCATTAAGACTCTCCATCCTCTGCAATCAGATTATTTGCTTCCCACATTTTAGAGGTTTCTCTGTTTCACAGAGCCCATCCCAAAGCTATCTCTGAAAAGGAAGAAGCATCATTCAGCATCTTGTACAAAACTCCTCGTTTTTTTTCTCTAGCCTTACCTTACAAAATAAGAACTGTTAGCTAAGCAAGCTCTTTATCGTGGCTTAACCCCAGAAAGGTGCGAAGCATAAGGAGACTGCATGCCAAGTGTAACCCACATAGCGGACGTGCCAGCTGCGTTGGACTGCGTGATCATGGGCGCGGACTGTGCCAGCGCCAAACGGGGCAGAGGTGGGTGATGGACTGTAAAGGAGGGGCGGGAGGTTTTGTGCTGGAGAGAAGCTAGCTTAATAGATAAAGAAGCATTAGCAGATTGGACAGAAGCAGCAGAAGAGGATGGCAAAAAAGCTTCGCTAGGTGGGATGGATGGCAGGTTCTGCAGAAGCGCAGGCTCGGAGTTAGAAGCAAGTAATGGAGGAGGTGGGGGCAATGAAACGTTAGGAGGGGGCGGAGGGGAATGGAAAACAGATTGCACTGGCGCTCTGTTGAGGTGCTGAGCAGATCTAGTCTCACTAGATGTTACTAAATTAGAGGAAGGGGGTGGGAAGGATGAGGATGAGGTGCTGGCAACAGCCTGCAGAGGGTTTAAGCTTAGCACTGTGCTGCTAGAGACAGCACTGCTGCTGAAACTGGCTCCAAATTGATGAGGAGAGGAGGCAGAAGGCACCGCATGGTTAAAAATACCTGCAAACAGGAGAGAAAAACTCAGCTTCAACAGATGGGCTTTGTACAGTCTCAAGTGACAAGAGAAACAAAACAAAAAGGCAAAAAAAAAAGTGAAAAAAGCAAAATTATAATAGTTACAGCCCCATACAAAAATATGCAGCATGAGAAGGCAGCAAGCAATGAGAGATAATGGTGCAGGCCAGGAGGTACAAAAGATTTCACTTACCTTTCCTACTGCCAACCTCTAAATGCCACGAGGAAAAATGGTCAGACCCAAGAACTGTCAGTTCTACACCACACGGGTAGACTTTTGATGAGATTACGTGGTCTCTAGAGTTGTTTATCTGAAGACTCAAACTGCTGCTCTTCCCTCCCCACCCTCCTGCTTTCCCACTTACAGGGCAGCAGAGGGGAGTTTGTATTTCCAGCAAATCTATGTGCTGAGAGATGTGAGAGTTAGGATTTCCCGACATGGTGTCTGAATGATTATGGACAGGTAAGAAAAACTACTTTGGACACTTAGTAACGGCAGGTTCAGACTATCTTCTAGTCCTGCCAGCTTGTCTCCGGTTTGGGCCACAGAAGCCAAGCCTGTGCAGAATTCCAGAAGTGCAAGGTGCATATGGCATTGCCCTTCCTGGCAAAGAAACGCTCTTCATGTCCATTCAAGAGCCAGAATGCTATGCAATTCCCAACACCATCTCCTCTGAAGAGGCACTGATGTTTTGCTCTTCCTGGATCATGCTAAATCCGTTCAAGGCCTAATCTCAACCTTTACTCAAGTTGACAAGTTAGAGATCCTTAACTTAGTACCATGACAAGTTAATTTTACCTGCAGGCAGACCTAAGTTGGTTCCAACACAGCAACATCTGAACAAGCATACATTATGAAATCACAAAGTCTGGGTGTATTCTTTCATTAAGGTGATACAACAAGCTCATCTAGTAGACAAAGCTCATGAGATTTCACTGTGGGGAACTGAACTCATCCTAGCATTTCCGAGAGAAAGAGGAGACTGGTTATGTGGGACAGATCTGCTTCACATCCTGCAGAAATGAAAGGGTTTCACCCCTGGAGAGGCAGTGTCAGACCTTCCTTTAGGCCCTGTCTTATACCAGAGAAAGGGTTCTGCCTACCTCCAACTGTTCCACCTGTAACCCCAGGAGAGAAGTTCCCCATAGTGTGAGAATTAGTCAGTCTGGTTGCAGCTGATGACACGTGGACCAGACTGGCAGCAGCTGGCATTGAATTAAATAAGGACTGCAATACTGAGGAATTTGTCACCGAGTTGAGGTTTGCTTGCAAGGCCATGGGGCCGAGGGGGAACTGCGATCCAGTGGTCAAAGTGTTTAGGAAAGGATGGTGCGTCTGAACAGAAGATGCTGGGTTGCCTGCTGAAGAAACAGCAGTAGAAAGGCTTTTACCATTCAGAAGGCCACCAGACGAAACAGCAGCAGAAATGAAAAGGTTGTGGCCATTTTTAAACTCCACATCTCGGTCCCTTCCTTTGCCGACCTTTCCATTATGCTGCAAAGAGTTTTTTTCTGAAGAAACCCCAGTACGAATGCTTATTTCGCTGATCTCTTTGCCTTTGACCCCTGACCGATTTAAGTCTTCTCCTTTCGTGCCGCCGAGGCCTTCGAGTTGCCTCTTATTCAAAAAAGGATTCGTTTCCGATATCCCCACATCTTTGCTTCGCTGCGACTGGAAACCCAGGGAGCAGTTGGAAGTCGTCACGTCCGAAGCCTTATGCGGAAGAGAAGCACCATCGATAAAGCTGTGTAAACCGATGTCGGTTGACAGTCCACCGTTGTACGTGAATCCATTAGTGGAGTTTGTACTAGGGCTGAGCCCGTCTGCCCCAGACGAGGGCATGGCAATGCTTTTCCTTGTGTGTGCTGTGATCTTGGCGTCCATGGCAAGGCTATCCTCAGAGGAAGGCTTGAAGGCAAACAGCGAATTCTGGCTCAGAGATGAAACCGACTGCAAGGGACTGTCTGTAGTTTTGGTCAGGTTGATGTCAGATATTGGTGAAAAAGTAGATTTCCATTTACTGCTATTCATGTTCTCGTTGCTTTGTGCTTGTTTCCTCACAGATAAGCTGCCACCTAGTTTGGAAGAAAATTTCTAAGTGTCAAAACCCAGCATTCACTGAATCTGCTCATTAAGAACAGGGTTTTATCTTTCAACACCCACATTTTATCAGTCTGTAATTCTATTTCTGATCTTTGGCAGAAATATTTATGAAGTCACCTAAAAGTCCTTAAAAATTTGGTTTAATGCTCTGGAAAAGTTTGAGAATGCTGATCTACTTTTTCCTCAGTTTTTGTACTACAGATCCCTCCCCAAACCAGGAGCCAGGGGGAAAAAAAAAAAAAAAAAAAAGGTCAGATCTTTGGTGACCTGTGACTACAGAAAGAACTGGCCCAAAATGTGCAATTATCAGCCACCTGTCTTAATTACGATTATGCAAAGCCCTGGCAGAACTGCACTCTGCTCAGCAGCACAGGAAACTCAGGGGCAGACACCCGTTCCCAAGACCAACCATTACAACAAATAATTAAGATTCCTCACCACCTACCATTTTCAACAGTCTTCTGTGGAGATTTGCTTTCCAATGATATTGTTGCAATTTTCCTTTCAATTCTAGTGGGAAAATAAAAAGGTTATAGCACTCACTGCTGACCTTTTGTTGAACATTTTCCCTCATAACCTATCTTCCTCATGTTCATGTCTTAACAGGCGACTAGAGTACATAAAGCCAAGTCAGCTAGAAAGCTGTATGTTACCAAAGGAACTTAAAAGCATAAAAAAACCCCACCAGGGACTTTAAGTAGAAGCTATTACAGAATTTGTGCTCTTTGCCAAGATTAGTGCATGTTCAGAGGACTTCATTGTTGCTCTCCTTTCACAAGAAGTAGGTTGTTGCTCACATTTCTATAGTGATTACTTTTCCAGCATCTTAACCAAGAAAAAAATTGCACCCCGCAGGCAGGCAAAGGGTGGCAAGTGCTCAATTTTCAGAGCAACTCATCAACAGTTTGGGGCAAGGAGTGAAGAATTTTGAATCAAGCTGAAACTGGGAGTGAGGGGGAGACAGATTCTTAGTTAAAGATTACACATAGCCTCCGTACTCCTACAAAGCAACAAAGTAAAAAGAAATCATTTCCACACTAGTTCTTTCAGAGGCTGGACTCTTGTCAGCCTTGCAAACACAGCAAGAGTAGGTTCCCACATTCAAGTACTACTGCCAAAATACCTTCCCTATTCATGATTTCAGCCGCATAAGAGGCTTGCCATAATGGAATCGGTCTCCAAGCAAAGGGAACAAAGAAGGTTTAACACACCTCTCGGGTTTAGAGAACTGTTATCAGCTCTCAGAGAAATCTCATCCTGAAACCTATGCCTGTGTATTCACCTGCTGCTATTGTGCTCATCTTCAGATCCCTGCTCTTCATCTGATGTTAGAGGAGAATAATGAACACCGTTGGTCTGAATGATGGGCTTTTCCTTTTTCAGTACCGGGGGCTGGTCATTGTCCTGGTAAGGAACAGGAGAGTTCTTCAGGGAATTTTCAGGAGAGGAAATGGCTGTTATTTCTAAAGGCTGGTTAATGTTATTGACCTGGGCAAGAAGGAAAGAAAGCAGTTACAGATGAGAGCATCCCTTTAGCAACAAGGCATCTTGTTAAGGATATTAAAAGCAAGCTTAACTTGCCCCAGCTTTAGGATATGCCAACAGCTGCTTGTTTAGCACTGCCGCTGTTACACTTCACCACCCTGCATTAGAGCCTGGGATGAAAGCTTTAATACAATTTGGAAAACACCTAATTTTTATTCTTCGATTTCATGTTTAAACACAGAAATTAAGACATGGGATAATCACTTTTTTTTTTCCCCAAACTACCATTGTAGGATCACATGAACACAACTTCTATAGCTGGCTTAATTATGCAAGAATGCCATATGCTTCTGGCACTCTTATGCTATTTAGTCAATCTTAGTTTAAACTATTTTCAAAATATTTAACCTACAGACTAAAAATCAACTTCACTGCAGAAACAAGGTCTTTGTCATAAGGGAAGGGATTATTTTTAGTTTTTAATGCTCTGACAGCAAAGAACCCTTTGAAGATGCTCTACCTATACAGAAATGGTTCACCAACTTTTCAGCAATTCTTTCCCCTCTGAGGGGCCATTTTCACAAAGGGTTTTCGTGCCCATTCTAGCTACTAGAACTGTAACAGCCTAAGAGCAAGCTAAAGAACAGAACAGCTGAAGCTTATTTCTAAATCAAAGAGCATTCCCAGGCCTTTCTCTCTTGCTAGAGCCCTTACCATGGAGTTGATATTGAGCGGTGAACCTGATGGTTGCGTAAAGAGTCCAGACACAGTAGGTAAGGATTTGCGTTTAGGGGAGACCCCGGAGTTCCCGCCGAGATTTCCAGTGGAGGATCTCTTCCGCCGACCTCTCTTCTTCCCATCCTGCATGTGTGCTTGGCCACATTCCAGCCGAGCGCTCGTGGGCAGAGGACTGTGCTTGTTGGAAGGGGATTGTTTTACATGTCCTGTATTAGGAGAGATTGTAAAGATGATTCTTCTCTTGGCCTCGTTCTCAGGATCTGAAAACGCTGCATCAGACTGAAGATCCCCCTTTGTTCCTTCGGCAAACATCTTCTGAGCATCTGCATATTGCAATACCCCTACCAGGCTCTGGGAGGTGCCATTTAACCTGGGGCTTGTTGAGTGCTGGTGAGCAGGGGAGTTTTGACCAGAGTTCCTTGACTGCATCATTAGCAAAGGATGTTGTGGAGTGGAACTCCGAGACCCTACTGAGTTAAACAGACTCCCAGAGTCGTCCAGAGCTGCCTGATCAACACTATGGTTAAGATGGGCTGGGCTGTTTGTAAGATTTCCATTGACTGCCACGGAGCCAGAAGAGTAAGAAAAACCTGTTGAAAGGGAAAGTATACATCATTGCTTCTGCTGAGTGATAGTTCACAGTGCTAGATTTCTGGGATGACTGGGAGCGGTTTCAGCTCTACGAGCGTTAGATCAGCCAGCAGCCATGTATGACACGGGAAACTGCACAGCTGCTTTTTACACAGTGCAGTTGAGAACGTGGCTCTGTGTGCTGATGATTTCAGTTAAGGGTTAACGATTTTCACTACTTTTTTGCCAGTTCAGGAAAATTCATGTGTTATAAGGAGATACCCTATGCTCTACCTGGTTTTAAAAAGGAATTCAAGAGTAAGTTTCTTTAGAGCTATTACGCCTTTAGAAATCAGGGCTCCTCTGCTCTCAACTCCTTCCTATTGTCAAGGAAACAGATGGCCAAATTCAGTCCATTTCCTTCACCAAAAAAGAAGGGACTCTGTCATGTATGCAGCCCACCTCCTTCTCAAAATAAAACAAAAGGCTGTGGCTTAGGGAGTGACAGGGGACCTTCAAAGAAACCGTGGCAGAAGAACGCCACATGGGAGGAAGCTTGGAAAGGGTATGAAGTATTTGTCATGGTGTATCATAAATGGGTTTAGTGCTCTAGTAAGGCCTCGTCTCTGGGCTAAGTGAAGGGAACATGGTATTGTTTTACAACAAGGGGGTTTTTTAAATATTCCATTGGTTTTATAGAAAACTGCAGCCAAGCCCTTCTTTGCAAAACAGATGCTAGAAACAACACAAGCCCCTCGAGGTGGTAAACATTAAGAACAAATGCACTCTCTGATGAAGAATCATATGTAGAACGGCTTCTGTACGCTAGAACCAACTTTTCCTGGTCCACAACATTTCCATACACTGAACAGCTAAAGGCCACAATTTCAACAGATGAGTGAGTTCAGAAGCAATGTCTGTGCTTACAGGCATCCCTACCCTCTCCCGATCAACCTTTCTTCCTACCCAGATGCCTTTTACAATTGCTCATGAAGCACCATTGTGACCTGCATCAAGAAATTAATTTTGCTATTAAAAAAACTCCACCACCCTGTAAAATTAAACTTTTAAAACCAGATCATCAGCTCACAGCATAGCTTTGCAACACTTTGCTGGTTTGCCACATTACAGAGGTAAGAATCTCTTAATCCACATAGAAGAATTTACAAAAAGCAATTCTTTATTTACACTGCAGGGTGCTGCAGTCCAGGTAAAGGCACATCAAACCAATACTTTATGCCAGAATGCACCCAAGCTGTAGGCACATACTGACTCAAAACATCATCATCCATGATTCTTTGGTCTCGTTACAAAACACACATTCATCTAGCACTCTACTGCTTGAATGACCTAACAAGAAATGCTTGGAAAACTCCGACGCATGCACTTGGAGGTCTGTCACAACAAGACAGCGCATCTTCGCGTAGATGAGGCTGTTACCTGAGGTAGCCAAAGCCAGTGGCTTGTTTCCAGCAGCATTGCTTACGCCATTATGAGAACTAGCACCAATCTGCTTTTCAAGTGTCGATGAGTCTCTACTCTGATGAACTGGGCTAGGTGTGCTTCTCTGGGGGGAAAGAAACAGGCATTTCAGTACAGGAAGTATACTCAAAAGTCAACAGTTTAAACAAATTGCATGCATTAGTAGATCTACCAAGGAAAGTGGCCCTACTTCCTAAATGTCCTAGATTTTGCTTGTTTTGAGAAAGCCATAGATCAGCATGTTATGGGACAAAAATAAATACCATGAATAATTACACTGCAATAGTATCTAGCACACAACAGATACCATGCAGATAGAGTGAGAACAGGCTCCTCGTCCCAGAAAGTTTAGACTCAGGACAGCACTGTAATCAGAGAACGAATGCCTGTTTCACAGGCAGCCAGAAAGGAACCAAATGATTCTACCATGTCCCCAAGCCTGTGCACATGAAGTTCCCCAAAACAACCCCAAACGAACATGAAATGCGTTAGGCTACGTTCTCTGGTACGCTATCTGAGGGTATGATCAACAAGCTGTGTTTTCCTAAAGCAGGCAAAACAATTGTGAAATGGTAGCCTGAATAAACACTGTGTTGAAGCAAGAGATGCCAGCCAGAGCTAACATTCTCTCTGAAGACATAGGACTTCTGCTTGGAGCTGGGCAGACTGTGGTTCTGCTACAACTAGAAGTCTACAGCTGGAAAAAGATAATGGATTCAATATTATGGAACAACTCCAGCTTTCCAAATATGGGATTGTAAGGCAGGCATTTGTGGATGGATTCTAAATTCACAGCTCTCACGTGAAAGCAGCAAATGTTTCTCAGTTCTCTGCTGTAACGCTTTTGTGACAAACATTTCTGAGAAACTGGGCCCAGGCTTTTTTAAAACTCCTCTGCTACTGAGAGTAGCATGGACTTAGAGTGGCCCCAAAAATTCTTTAATTGCTCTGCTGCTGCAGAGCAGTTGCTCGCACATTAGATATTAAAGTGTCAAGGCACATGTGTAGGCTCAACCTACACATGTATGTGATAAAGATAGACAATTTTGAGACAACCAAACTGAGGTAGAAGAATTTGTCTCCCAGGGTCATGTAAGAAGGGAGGGGCTAAGAACAAACTGACGTATGTGATTCTCTGCTTTCACTGCTACAAACTCTCAGACTCTGCACCTTTTCTACCCAGCCGGACATTCAAGACTAGGATCTCCTGAGGCACATGCTTTACTTTCCTTCCTGGCTGAAATACCACCACCCCATAGACAAGAATAAAAATCTACAGAATTACTAAGAGCCAAGAGGATGCATCCCAACAGCAGCCTCCCCCAAAGCATCAGACATTGGAGATTAGCAGCCCCCTAAGGATTCTGGTGCATAACACCCCATTACTGCCCAGTGTAATTTTAGTTAGGGATGGAAAGTGTTGACAATCCCTTACTCACCACCTTCTCAACACGGCTAGGTAGGACTACGCTGGCCAGAGGGATACTAACAGGGAGTTTATTGGGCTGCACTGTGCTGAGAGGAATACTGATAGGTAGGCTGGTGATAGTTTCTCCGTTACTCACAGAGGTTCTCTCTCTCAAAACCTGTAAATGCAAAAGAGAAAGTCACGTTCTTAACTGCATGCTATTACTGAAAAGACTTTTTAAATTAATGGTAACCTGCTCATTTATATTTTGTCCACCCCACCCCACCTTTTTTTTTTTTTTTTTTTTTAAAGAATTACACATTTAAGAGTGATGACTATAAAGCCAAGATAGGGCATGCATGGAGCAGCTTTGTTACCAACACCAGTCTACTGGGACAGCAATATCCAAAGCACAGAAATATGTAAATTAAAGCTACTGCTGGCCCCAAGCAGAAGGAAAAGGATGCCTTTTAGGCAAGCTCATTTCTCAGTGCCTTTGTGAGAGCTCTGTGAAAAGCACTCATCTGACAGAATTCATATCTTGAGGCCCTCTGTACACAGAAGCTGTAGTATCCAGAAATATTTCCATGGTAACCTTCTGTTGGAGGGCACCTGCTTACTCTGAAATGAGCACCAATCTGATTCACGGCTGGACCAATTACATGGACAATTTTTTGTTATTTTAATTTTTTTAACTATGAAAGAGCCTACTTTTCAAGTTCAAGTAGACACACACCAGATCAAAAGTAAGTCCTACTGCATTACTGGCACAGTTCATAGGCAAACCAGAGGTAAGCACATCTTTCATGAGCACTTTCTCTTCCTCTAGCCAGCTCCTTTTTATTGTATCACACCTACTGTATTTTGGGTTATTTTCCATACCACACTGACCACAGAAAGGAGCATGCCTGCATTCCCTAGTTTGGCCAACTTTTTCTTCGTTCTACCACATGTAACATCTCTGCACTTGAGCACCAACAGATCTCTTACCTTCTCGCCTGCAATTGGTAAGGCCGCTGGGGAAGAGGGCCGAGTTTCCTGAGGACTCAGCTTTATGCCATTTGAAATACCAGGGCTTGGATATGTAAGGCCATTCTCTTTGACATGGTCAGCTCTGGAGGAGAAATGTATGACTGTTAGAATGCAAAAGCTAAGGACTTCTCTTTTGCAAGGAATTCCTGTACCAAACTCAAGGCACTGTACCACCTTATTTACCCCATCAGCTGTCACTGCTGGTTTTCCTGACACAGAACTTTGATAAGTGTTTAAAACACCACTTTTAAAAATATTTTTCCACAATCCAAATAAACCACTGTTATTAAAAACAAGCAATAGTATTACCCCTCCTTTCCCATCCTAGGAAATGATCACTCTCACCTCTGTATCTCATTAGTTGTTGCTTTTCCATTGACTGCATGATCTTGATTCAAGTGTCTCCTCAGTGCTATTTTAGCTGGGGAAAACCTGGTATAATCAGGTAAGGACAAGCTCGTCATCTTGTCTGCCTTCTGTCTGCTGCTGTGGTTTGGGGTACATGGAACTATTTCTTGGTCCAGGTGAGAGGTTGTGTACTGAGGGGTGTTCTGCTTGGAAGAGGGCCTGCTAAAAGTGTTATGAATTTCATAGGGAGTAGCATGGCCATTCATGGACAGTTCAGGGCTCATGCCATTGATGTGGGGCATAGGAAACTTAGAGCATTCAAGCTCCAGTTGGAACCTGCTATGATCAGCCTCAGGATCACGGCTCAAATGGTTTTTATTGCGTAGCTGTACTGACAGTGACTCATCAGACGGCGTGTACGATTTCAGCTGCATGAGCTCCTGCTGCCTTTGACTTTTCTCAAGTTCCACAATGCTGATCTTGAAATGAAGAGGAGGACAATGATTAAAGACCATACTTAACAACTCTAACACATTATGGAGTTTTGCGTTGATATGCTTCTTAGGAAGAGAGGTCCCATTTCTGGGAACGATGCAAAACAATTGGCGCACAATTTGAGAAACAGATTTCAACACACTGCTCTGAGCTTGAGGCCAAAAGGCGCAGGCAAGGGGAAAGGCTCAGCAACTCTTAGAAAGCACCCTTCAGATCTTGAAAGCAAACATAAAATACCTCCAACAGATTGGAGTAACTCAATGCTGCCAGTCATTGAAGGAAACAGCCACTCCATGTCAAGCCATCTAGCAAAAGGCTGGATTAGCCCTAGTGCTCATCTCACAGGGAAAGAAAAGTTCTTCAGTCACAGGAGTTTAATTTCTTTTCACTATGGTAAGTGGCATTCTGTGGGAACTGATTCCTGAATCAAGACATCAGAGCACACAGAAGATATTATCATGAAGCCACATATTATGCAAACAAGCAGGACCTTTCTTTTCATCAGGTCATGCTTTTAAATTATATTTCATGATAAACCATGATTCCTTCTTCCAGAGCATTACCAAGGAATCAGGTCATAGCATCTACTTCCTTTTAAAGTTATCCACATCCTTATTCTTCAAGTTTACTAAAACTCTCTAATAAAAAGATTAGTGTCCGGGGAAGCTTAGTGGGAGAAAAGCGGAGGAAGAAAAACAGCCCCCTTAACTGGCCCATTGCCCAAGAGCTACCCCAGGTCAAGGACTTCCAATTTGTGTCTTGGTCTCTACCTGCAATTCCAAACAGTGCTTTTGTTTCTCAGAAATCTGATTCTTCAACGCCTGCTTCTCTTTCAGCAAGTTCTCCAGTGACAATGTTGACCAATCCAGCTTCAGTTCTTCACACCGTGCCTTAAGCTGCAAAGACACAGGATAAACAGATCAAAACACAATTGTCACCACTTCATACCACCCACAGTGCAAGCTGAAAGCCATGCACCTTTCAACTGGATATTTGCAAGAAGCTTCTTAGCTCATTGAAAACTCTTCTCAGCTTAAGCCAAATGCCACCAAAATGGTCCTGTGGTCACGACAATGTGGCAGGAGGAGGCTTGGTTCTTTCTAAAGAGTGTTATTGCCCAGCCTCCCTAAACAGTCCCACGTCCAGATTTCCCCCTTCATCTACCTAACAGTTTGAGTTACCAAGCTGAACAAAACAAGAGTTATGGCTACCACAAAGCAAGCACTGTACAAACTTCTTGGCCAGCGAGATCCAGATGCAGTGACAAGCGCACATACAGGTGCACAGACTGTAAGGGACACAGCTGAGGCCAGAGCCAACTGTCACCTCAGCATTTTCCCCCATCATTCTTCTCTGTTACAGAGGAGCTATAGCAGCCGGATGATTTTTCATTCGTTAAGATACCTTGAAGTCAAGGGCAGCCCTCAGCTCATGACCTGTCCTCCTTACATAAATGGGAGCATCACCCTGCTACTCAGACACAAGCATTGTACACACCAGCTGTAAGCTCTGGTTCCTGAGTTCGCTGTTATCCTTCTCCAGCTGTTTCGACTGTTCTTTCAGTTGCTGATTGTGAGCAGAGATTTCCTTCTGAGCCTGAATCAGGTCATTGTATGTCAGAGCTTTAACTCCCAACTACAAGATGAAGGGTGAGAAGGAAAGAGGTCATTCAATAAGGTCTTGACACCCTAATTCCAGATGACTGTCACATTCAAAAGTGACATAGAGGAGATCCACAGAACTTATGCAGCTCACAGGAAGTCCCCCAGCATTCTCCAGGGCACTTTGTCATCGCTAGGGGATAATGAGGAAGGACAGAAGTACCCCACTTGGAGCTGCTGTTCCAGCAATTTAACTTTAAAATGGGCATTTAGTTTCTTGCCAGCCAGAAGAACACTATTTTGGCAGAGAGCTACCACATTTCCTTCTGTGCTTCTGAACTTGCATTGGCAACACAGAGTTTGTTCAACCAGCAGGGGATGCACCCTTTGCTAAAATACCACAGTGTCTGTGGTCTGTCACTCCCTTCCCTTGGATGCAGAGTGGCACGCAACTATTTCAACAATGAAGATAAAACATAACCAAAGAGTGATAGAGATTCCACATCATTTAGCATGATCTGCTGCAAAATGGAGGCTGAAGACCTGAGACTGCTCTGGTCTTAGTTATTTCTATCAAAACTGTTGGCGTGAGATGACTAACAAGCATGCACTTCCACCAGATCAGGGCTACCTCATCAAGTTTCTGCTGAAAAAGACGTTTGATTTCCTCTTTCTGTGCCTGGCAGTGGGTGAATAACTGCTGTGCTGTCCCCAGTAGCTGAGCGTTCTTTTCCTGGAAGAGGGAAGAGTGAGAAAACACGCTTTTAGCACCAACTGCAGCATGGTCCATCTTAGTAAGATGTTTACACCTAGTTTGTATAGCAAGTTGGGAGGGAATCTGAGCTCAGAGGGGAGATGTATGAACTATTCCAGCTCTGTCTCAGATCTCTGTGAGCCTGTATTTGTCAGTGTTCAACACTTGGTGAAGTTTAAGTAAGCTGAAAAGAGCTTTTAAGTAGTTGTTTCTGCTGTATGGTAAAACATAATCAGGACAGCCTTAAAAATTCATTTTTATCCTCCCAGAGCATTGTAAAGAAATAGTATAATCACATCCTAAAGAGCCGAAATGGAACTGAAAAAGATTATCTGTATAAAATCTGTTACTAAACTGGGAACAGAATCTAAACCTCCAGAGTCCCAAGTCAGAGTTTTCCTACACAATACTAGTGGAAGATACACAGTAAATGAAAATACACTAGGGGGAGGAGGTAGGAGGAAAGTCATAAATAAGCCAAACCAGTTGTATTTCTAATGCCAAAATTGCTTCAGCGGGCCACCCGACTCTTCCACTCACAGAACATTTCCTGCCCATAACACTCCTTAACTAGATACTCACTTACTCATTTCATGGCCGTGCACTGCGTGAGCAGCAAAGGGCAAGGACAGGACTGGCTAAAGAGTCTCATTTATTCAGTTCCAAATTGAAAGACAAGTGCATCAAGAAGAGCGGGCTCTGCAGACTTTTCTCCAACTTTTGCTGCCGAGGCCAAATAGGAATTGTGCAGAAACTGAGCCATCGCTCCAGTCAAAGTGGAGGACAAGGGCGAAAAGCACCTTGATCTCCCAAGCAATCCACGTGTGATGCAAAGCAGCAGTGCTGGCAAGTTCCGCATGGGTGAGAAAACACAGGACCTGGCATACAGCTCTTGTTGCCTCTCACGCCAACGACTTGGGAAAACAGCTGAGTCACTGCCATGCTAAACGGGCTGCCATCGGTGATGCTGAAAAAATCATTTACACTTTCAACATCAGTCATTTCATTCAGCCTTTACAAGCAGTGGAGGAGCTGACAGCTCCATCTAAGGGTAACCTGGTGAACCAGCAGCTCACAGCATCTTGTTTGTTTTAAAATCATATTACAGAAATGTTTTTCTTGTGCTTGAAAAACCTTCATGGAAGAAGGAGTTATTAAATAGAATATACAACAGCACCTCATCCAGCAAAGTTCTGCTTCTGCTTTTGTGAAGCATGCCATGCTCTCAGTGTAACACTCCATTAAAAAAAAAATATTTTCATACTGAATTCCTCATTTTAATGTCTTGAAGTATAAAACAGCTGTCAGACACCAACACGAACTGATTGCTTTTCCACGCTCTCAATTTATACTTTCAGTGTACAGCACAGTAACTGTACGGTATCATTTCTCATGCCATTTGCTGTGCAAAGAGACAAATTAACTTTATGCTGACTTTCCTGACAAGTACAGAACAAGCAGAAAAATATGCTACTTAAGGAAAAAGTTGAAAATCCAAAGTGCTGTTTGACTGTGAAAACAAATGGAAGCAACCATAGAAAAAAGGTTTGCACGAACACCAAATCAGCATCAACCAGTTCTCAGTAACGAATGGGGTGGCACAAGTTAACCTCTCTCATCTGGAAAAAGAGTTCCCATTCTGGAAAACCTCATGAAACAATGCTACAGCTTTAGGCTGACACTTTCACAAAGGCCACAGAGCAAAGGAAGGCTTCCACGGGGCTACCAAAAGCTAGAATTGGCCAGAAGTTAAAGATTACTGTTGAGCTCTATGAGGAAAGCTTTCTCCATAAAAGTAACAAGCACAGTCTCTCTCATCAGCACTAATTTATAAAGCCATTAAATTATTCATTACTTGAAGTAAAGCAATACAAGAAGAAAAGGTGTTTAGCCAGTAAATCTCCCTCTGCTGGGGAGAAGGTTCCATAGCAGAAAAAAATGCCACACTTCACAGCTGCAGGGTTTTCTTCGCCTTTCCACGTATTTCAACCCACAACTTGGTAAGTTTACACTTTGCCCGCCAGTGTCATCTTAACACATTAAAATTATCAATACTAAGGATGCTTCATTAAGTCTCTTCTTAAGTCAGTGATGACAGTTTGGGTTTTTTAATCCCACACTTCAATTTGTTACAAGTTTAATGAGGCGTCCTGATGCTAGAGCACTCAATTCATTTAGGCTTTCCTACAGTGGGAAAAGAATAGGATGTCAAAACCCAGAAAATTCAGCTCTGAGGAATTAGTATCCATGCGTTTTTCAGGACAGTCCTCATTCCAAGTGGCTACAATCTTTCGCTAGATTAAGCACCATTTAATTATCTAAGAGCAGTTTGACCAGCAGCTCGCAGGATGCATCCATGCAGGGAGGCCCCTCTAAGTGGAGGGCAGGGATGTACGCAGGCAGCGCGTGCTGCTGGGGAGGCTGACCACCACCTCTTGCTCCTGTGAGCCGTGAGACATTTAGAGCAGAAAAGCAGCTGCCAATCCCCAATGGGAGAAAAGGACGGGGTTCAAGACACCACCTTCCTGCGTAGGTACACAAAGCTGCATGTCAAAATAGAGGAAAAAAACCAGAATTACTGAAGTAAGTCTTTTAGGTAGAGGGGCACCAGAGGGAAGAGGGGAGGTGCATCTCTCCCAGTTTGCAGATGGGAAATTTAAGCACACAAAGACTGACCGAGTTAGCAATAAAATCCCCAGGTACAGTCATTCAGCCTAAGAATTAGTCTGGTAGAGTCTTTACAATTGGCCTGGTGCAGCACCGATGCTAAGTGGACACAATTCTGATCTCCACCATTTTCCCTCCCCCACATCTAAGGCATCTGGTAGTCTGGCAATTTTGTTTAGAAATGTTAAAAATGAGACCTACCTTTTCCTGCTCCAGTAACTGTTGCAGACTTGCTTTATACTGAGGAGTTTTCATGTATGCCATGAACTGCATGTACTGGATCTTAAAAGAGTCTGCAAAATAAATAAGGAGATAATACATTTCAAGTGAGAGAAAGTGCAATGCTCCTATTTACCCCAATTTGCTCCCTTGACACCTCTTCCCCCTTTGCTCTCTCTTGCTTTTTATTTGGACTGTAAGTCAGCCCAAGCCATTAAAGATCAATTTAGAACATGCTGAAAATCCATCTTCTGATGCAAGCTGAACTCTTGGATCCATTAGCTACTGATAATAAGTACCCCAGTGGAAGTCATGACAACGCATTCAAAAACGCAGAGGAAGATGATGGGTGCTAATGGTGTGTTTGCATGATGGAAGGGGAGTTGAACAGCTTTTAATGCACTGTAAGTAGAAGTAATAAAAGAGATTAGCTGTAAATGCCAAACCCAGCCCTGAGCTCAGAGCGCTCATTCTCCCAGCGTCACAAGCCGGGGCTTGCTGCACTCCTCCAGACAGACAGATGACAAGCTCTACACCCACATTTACTCTACCCTTCTCATTGTCCTATCTCCAGTCTCCGATTATGCAATGAACCTTCCTTCTCCCCAGCCCTCACCACTGGGGCCCTTTCATCATAAAGCCAACCACATGATTAAGTCCAGTCTGCTGCAATCACAGGCAGCCAAAACACGTAATAGATGGTATACAGACTTCTGCGGCAACGTTTAATCCAGACAAGTGTCACTCTCCTGGCTCCCCCTGCAAAACCAACATGAAATGTCCCTCTAATTTACTCTTTTTCTCTACAGTAAGAAATCAGTCATAACAGTTAGACACCACAGCAAGAGAGCAGGAGTGAAGGACATCACAGATGCCCTTGGTCTCTACATAGGCAGGAACATTGCATCAGATTCCCAGATGATCCTAGACTGGCTCATGGCCAATGCCAAAGGCCAGAAACAGTTGCTTGGAAGGAGCCAGAAGATCCAAAAAACCACACTCTGAGATTTTCCTTAAATCACCTTGTGCCCGTGGAGCGTATTTTCCAACCACACCACCTTTGTGACCTCAAAAACTCAGATAGCTTTTCATTTACGTTGCTCTAAGTTTTGCAAAGAAAATGGAGTCGTGTTCTCCAAGACTGTATCACTTAAGAATAAGAGAATGGTTTCATTTAAAATGAAGTTATTTCGGACTAGCCATTTCCATTTAAAGTTATTTTGGATTCCTGCTAAACCCGAGCTTAAGTCCTTTTGTGCCAAACGAGAACTGAAACAATGTCAAAAAACAAATGCAGACCGAGACATCAACTCTAGCAGCAAGCAAGAGAAGAGACCTCGAAGTGATGCCAATAGAAGTGGGGCAGGCAGGGGAAGATGGAGGAGAAGCTATCCCCTCTCCTGTTCAATGTACAGCTTTCCAGAGTGGCCCTTTGGTTTACCATACATTCAGAAACCTCACAGTAGACGTTCCCATGACACACACAGCAACATTACAGTCTTACCTAGCAGCTTCTGTAGTGCAGGTGGGGTAGGTGTCACCAGTAGCTGGTTAGATGAATGCCGTTGCACTTTAGGAGGTAGTTGGTAATATGGACTATGAGGTGACTTGTATGCATCTGAAGAGAGAAACAAAGATAACCTTTCAGATTATGAAAGTCAGTGTTTCTGGCAAGTACTTTACATGTCATTTACAATGCAAGATCCAGTAACTCAGCTAGATCACTGCACTGCAACAAATTGTTTGGAAGGACATCTACAATCTACCCTTAGAACAGCAGCAGCAGAGACAAGCTATCAGCCACAGCCCAGCTCCAGCTTCTGGCCAAGTACCTACAGACAGATTCGATCACCACCTTCTCAGAGTGGCATACTCCCATCTCAAGGGGAGCTTTGCTTCGGTGGCAAGGCAGAAGTTACGACACAAAACCAAACTAAGCCTAGCAATAAAGGAAGAATGACCTCCAAGCATGCATTCAGAGCCTCAGACACTTAACTACACTCATGGGGTAGGGGGAGGCTTCTTCCACTCCCAGCCTTGAACTCACCCTGAGGAGAGGATGAAGATGTCTGTGAAACAGTTTGAGCATGCAGAAGTTCTAGTGCAGTTTGGTTCTTCTTGGTCTTGCGCTCTGTATTTGCAGTGTTCATTTTCTTGGGACGTCCTCGTTTCCTGCCTGCCATTTTCCTTCCTTTTTTACTTAGTTTTTTCTTCCGTGCTTTGGAGGGAGATGGCTTTTTAACAGAATTTGCCCCAGCCTTTTCTTCTTCAGCACCAGAATCCTAAGAGATTTTTAGAAGCCAAAAGCTCTTTAGTCATTTCTACCTACATATGCAGCCTTCCTTTTAAGCAAGCATTAATAACTTTGTTATTGATTTAATTAATAACATTAATAGTAATTAATGTTAATTAATATTAATTATTTAATAATTTTGTGAAAGGAAACTGATGCATTGTAGTTAAACAACCTGCCACTGAAACAGACCTGCTTGGGATAAGAGCTGTCCCCAGACCCAAGAAGTTGTGCTCATTCCCTTCTGGACTTACACATTACAGAAAAGGAACTCTGTAACTGCTGTCTAAGAAAAGCTGATTATTCTCCCTGTATTGACTATATTCTTCAGCTGAACTTCATAAAAAAGTTAAAGTACATATCTCACCAAGCCCAACCATTCCCCTAACCCTGCCATCCAGCCACTAAACCCTGTCCCTAAGCACCGCGTCTGCCCAGCTTTAAATCCCCTCAGGGATGGGGACTCAATCCCTTCCCTGGGCAGCCCCTTCCAGTGCTTGACAGCCCTTTCAGGGAAGAAATTTTTCCTAATGTCCAACCTAAACCTGCCCTGGCACAACTTGAGGTCGTTTCCCCTCGCCCCATCACCAGCTCTGCAAGCTGGTGCTGAAGGTAAGCAAGGGTGGACAACCAACTATTCTATTCATCCGGCAATACCTTCTTTCCAGAACGAGTGGTACAATTCCCAAGTGCAGCTTTTATCAAGTCACTCCATCATATTTTTGTCCACAGCAACAGCTATACCAATTTACATGTTCAGAACAAGCACAGTCAGCCTTCCCACAGAATCAGGCTTTTCCTGAGGCAGAGTATGAGTTCACACACAGCTAAAGAGAAAACACGTTTACTCTAAAAAATGCAGGATGTTCACCTTGTTTTCTTGAACCTTCGTTGGAGTAGTTGTGTTGCTCTTATTTTCTCTTTGTTGACGACGTCTAGCTGCCTCTTGTTCCTCCTGGATAAACATTTTAAAAGACTTAATAATTTGCTCATATATTTATCACTTTCTAATACAGACCACTGTGTTTCCCAGCTTAGTCTTCCACAACAGCTAGGTGTAAGCGCTCTTATTAAAGCCCAATTAAAAAAAACAAACAAACTTTTGTTACCAGCAAGGGAAAAAAAACAACTTACCCCGCCTCAGGCAATGCTCAGGGGGAAAAGGAAGAGAAGTGCAAATCACCCTTTTCCACTGCATTACCTACTATAACGGGTTTCAAACATGCAGCCACAGGGCAAAGGAGATGAAGCCCCAACCTCTTCACTTATTCAGCCCCTCACAATCCCACCCCCTAGATCACACATCAGTGTTACAGGTTTTGGGGGTAGGGTATGAGGGGTTTAAAAAATTATTAAATATTTCAATAACTTTACCTAGATCCCCAACATTTCACGTGTTGCTACATCACTTTAAAAATCTTACATGACTTGAAATGGCAAAGCCATTAATCATCATCTAATTGAACTTTAGCCAAGTCTGTAGAGGAGACTTAACAAAAAAAAAAAAGCAGCAACTTTTAAGCTTGGTTTGCTACTAGGCAGTAAGGACAGGAAATTTCAAAGAGCTCACTCAAAGCCTTTCTTGTACCTTCCAGGTGAGGTTTAATTTGCACAAGAATTCTGGCAATTCCAACAGCTCTTCAATTTAAGCAAGTTATCAGCTAGACCTTATAAATGGCAGATTTAAATAGCCTCATCATTAAAAGCATGGGTGTTCAAAAGTACATGGATGCCACTCTCCATTTTTTCTTCTGACTCTGAGAAGTCTTTTTTTTCTCCCAAGTCTGAATTCAGCAGTCTGAAATAACCCAGTCTCAAAGCTACCATTAATCTTGTTTCAACACTTACTAAGCAAGTCACTCTGAAGACTCAACATTCACCTGAAGTTTTAAGTTAAGTGGCCTCACTTAATTCTCTTACTGGGAATACCAGCCTCATCGGCTGTTTCAGATTAATACAGCCCAGCACAGCCTCAAAAATCCTCTGGCATTTTAATTCCACATGTGATAGCACAGGCTGCAGCAACTGACAACACATTTCATGTCTCAAATAGCACATCCCAAAAGTAACATCTCAGAGTGCTCTTCATTTTCATGCAGCTGAACACTGGGACAGATTCAAATTATAATTTCCTTCTTTTAACTTCAGCTCTTTAATGAGCAAATAGTTTGTTATAGACCTCTAATGCAAGGGAAAAAACACCTTGTGGCTGCCTCATTAATTGTCTATTAGAAAGTTCTTGAACATGTATTAGTGCTTGATGGCATCTGATGCTTCACTTCAATTAGCTCCACACCCACGATCCTTGCTTATCAAGAAAATTTGATTTTCTATCAATACATCTTAATGAGTGACTAAATCCCTCATAGTGGCTGCTCCATTATTTTGAATTTTCTACAGAAAATGACTGAAACTTACCCTGAGTTTTGGATTTTTGAGACTAGAAAAATAGTTTTCAAGCTGAAAATAGAAAGATAAGATAGTCATTTTCAACAGCACAACAGATGAATACGTAAGAACAAAATATCAGCTTAAGACAAATGCAGAACTGCAGAAATTCTGACTGGTTTTCTTCTGATAAGCTACATCAAGAAGCCATTTACATTCATTCTTTTTTAATGACACAGACACGTTGTGTAGCAGGACATAATCCAAGCCTCAACAAGGTTTTAACATCTTCGCCACTACCTATCCTTGGTTTAAAGCTTTGTGTCATATATCTCCACTCAGCAGAAGGTTACTTTCAATGAAGCTACTTCATTCTTATACTCCATTACAGTATTTATCTGCATTCTAGCATATTCTTTAACAAAAACATTATTAGACTGCAGACGACTTAGAAAAAAAGCGTCTTACTATCACATTGCAAAAATCTCGGTGCGGGAATAAACTATCCGCAAAAGTTTACATTTCTACGGGGTTGTTTCTGTTTTCTTTAACTGGAAAAAAAAAACAATGCCAGTGAATGCATCAGCATTGTTATAGAGCTTTGGCTGGTTCTACAGCAACTGAAAGTTCAACTAAAACTGAGATTTACTGCTTGAATATGTGGTCTGTAGACCACAAAGCAAACTGAAGAATTAAAGACCCACAGAGTCTTTACTCAGTGTGGAAGCTATAGCACAAGACCACCATTCTGCATAGTTGCCTATTCTGGAGCATGAGAAGGAATTATACTTGTAAATTCTAACTCCTTAGAATTCTAGAATTTCTAAATTTAAATCTATGAACCTTTAACGAATTAACAGTACTGTCCATAGTTACCCTGTTTGTGTAACATGCTGCACTGAGGCTAAGCCATGCAGCAGGGTCTGTGCATGCAGCTAGACTGAGCGGGTAACTGGGGAAGCGCACCCATTCCAATTAGGTGTGCTACAGGTCTGTAAATATGCAAACAAACATGAAAACATCAACTTCAGATCCTTGTTCTCGGGAGCTATATTGATTCCAGAGCAAGTAAAGCAGCCAGAGATTTAACGGCCCGTATTTATACTCACTATGGTTCGGTCAATAGTATGCAGGTAGTAAGAAACTGGTTTCCCGGTCCATGACACCGACCCTTTCAGTGGCGACAGCTCCACAACTCTCATTATAGTGCCAATATCTAAAGGAAGAAAGTCACGTTAGAGAACCAGAGATTGCTCAGTTTGCCGCTCAGTTTTACTCAGCTGAAACTAGCCATACAACAGTAAAGGCACATTCAAAACAAAAAGATACATTTTGTATTCAAGTAGCAATGTCCTAAAGTTTAAAAAGCAATTTCTTGTTCTTATTCTTCTGCTAAGTCCACCCAACAGAAAACAGGAGAGATTTGGAATATCTACCTTTCATTTCTTCAGAGACAGTCTGCCACTCTAGAGTAAAATTATGTGCTAGCACAAGCTTTTAGCAAATGGAACTTTCCTGTGCCTCAGAGGCAGCTTTTACAAGGAACCCAGCGACAACACATCTGTAGTAACAGGCAGGATTTAATTAGATAGAACCAGCAACAGAACAACATTAGGTCCAGCCCATGTAAACTGTAACTGCACTATATTTGGAGTGGGGACAAACATGTTTTATATTTGCTTTCTTGCCTATATTTGTTTTGTTCCCTAGAATTAATAGGTATGGGATGTGTCGAAGCATTTCCATAACCACTGAACACTGAGTGGCATGACTGCAGAAGAAATTATGGCACACTTCTAATTAAATAGAAAATTACCCAGAAGAGTCAAAAAGCAAGGTTTAGGCTTCAGCAACTTCGACCGCTATTTTAACCGCATTTTAATACTTGTTTTGGTTTGGCCCAACTCTTTCCACATTTCCATTTCTTTTTCCAGACAGAACTAGTAAGGACAAAAATGGTATGGAGGAAAAAAGGTTGCCTGCTTCTTCAAGCTTTATCTTTTCCACTACATTTTTTTAATTGTTTAACTGTTCATACTTTAGATTGAAACATTAGAGAGACAGGCAAGCCATGTGACTCAAATCACACTCAGGCACAAAAAAACCCCGCTGAATAAAAGTATTACAGAAAACCTTGTAGGGCAGCAGCATAAAGCTAGCAGAGCAGAGTGAAATCACCTCCTCTGCATGTGAAGGATATTGGCCACATTTGATGCCAGGAGCTCTAAATGGATGACATTTTCCTGGAAGCATTGCTTAGATCAGGCCATTAAGACTGGAACAAGCCCCAGGCCTAGCACATCCCATGCACGTTCATTTGATACTGGTATTTCCCAAATACAGTATGGTCACAGAATGGGATTAAGACCTAGAATTTATTCCCAGAATTTTCCCTCACTGTTTGTAGCATACAAATGTAATTTCTTTTCAGGACCTCTTACCTGAACCCCTGGAACAGCTTCCTATTAGTGGAAGCTATTGCCTATTCTTACGCTAAGCAATCTTGTTCACCCAAATCTTAATTAGCTATCTCTATATAATTTTAACATCAACATTCACATTGAGCATTAAATAGCAATTGATATATAAAACTTTGCCGTTCTAGAAAACATTCCCAATGGATCCACACTGAGAACTGGCTCAACTGACAGTCATAATCAGGGCTTTTATTAGGGAAAAAAGTAACACACATTGGCCCCTTTGCCTCCCCAACACGTTTTTAATAACTGCAGTCTCCCAAACCTAGCAAAGGGAGAGATAACAAAATGGTCAGAAGCCAGGGAAGAAAAGGCTTGAGAGGCCAAAAAAAAAAAAAAAAGAGTATTTACATAGGCAGGTCTCCCAATTGAAACCTCAGAAGTGCCTTCTTGTATTTCATCTGATTCTAGTGTGCTGTAAAAGAGGCAGTAGGCTTTACTTAGGTGCTCTTCGTCTTATTAGCAAACTGACAGACTGATCTCAGCTCTCTGGAGGTTTGAGGATTTCCAGAAGTACCCTCCTGCCTTTCTTCCCTTGTATTTTCAAGTACATGTCTACAAAGGATTGGTAAGCCCTGAGCCAGTGGTCAATAAGGTTCCAAACAATCAGATGCCACAGAAAAAGAGTTTCAAATGGGAAGGAAAAGGGCAGGTTTGGGTGCCCGATGCACAGAACGTTCACAATAATTCAAGCTTAGTAAAAATAACTCAGAATGGCTCTATTTCAGTGAAATGTCGTAATGACAGTCTTCAAACTACTATTCTTGAGAAGCAGTTTACCATGAGTGTCAGGCCAGAAACAGAAAACACAGCTTGAGATTTGTAGCTCAGTACATTACTTGCCATGTTTGCACAGGGAGGGGAATAAGGCATTTTTTAAGCTTAGGGAATGCTTTGCACTGGACACAGTAACTATGTGTAAAAACCCAGCCTGGATCATTCTTTTGCTTGAAAAATTTCAACAATAAAAATTGAAAAATGGTCAGAAGCAAAACCAACAGCACAGGGCATTAGTAATCTCAGAACTTCATTAAACTGCAGTTCACACACTCACAAAGGACAACAGTGGCAAATATCAAGTCTGCTATGTTCAGAAGAGAAGAAAAACACAAAACTTTGTCAGCACTAAACTAGACACAGCAACCAGACGTTTATGGGATGGGTCTGTTTGATCAATTTACAGTACAGAAGATGAACATTTCAGCTTCTAAGCCTTACAAATCATGACTGGTGAGATTTACCCGCCAAATTTAGACAGTCATGGTGTAAGGAGCTTGCATGCAAGTTAGCCATTGCAGCTCTTTGTAGTTAAAGAAATGAATCACGCCCTTGAAACACCTTATTTCTCTTCAACTATTAAAAGATGCCCAGCCAGGAAAACACTGACATTATAGACATCTAAACACAGCAGGATGAACCCCATAAAAAGTGTGTCTGTTCCGGAATCCCAGAATCCCAGGATGGTGGGTGTTGGAAGGGCCCTCCAGAGCTCACCCAGCCCAACCCCCCTGCCCAAGCAGGCTCACCCAGAGCAGGGGGCACAGGACAGCGTCCAGGCAGGGGTTGAATATCTCCAGAGAAGGAGACTCCACAGCCTGTTCCAGGGCTCTGTTTCAGTGCTGGGTGGGATTTTTTTTTGTTTGTTTGACTTTAAATGCAGGTCACTTTGGCATATATGCTATCATAATATAGTAGCATTTTTCTACTTACTTGAACAACTCTCTAAAGAGCAACAAAACCCCACTACCAACAAGTTCAGATGACAAATATGCCATAATTGTAACAAACAATAAAAAGGGCAATCATACCACTCAAGTTTCGACTGTTAATTCTAAAATTTAGAGGTGCAAAAGGTTTTGAGGACACAATTCTCCCACCTGAAAAAAGAAAAAAAAAAAGTAAAGTCAGCTACCACTCTTTCTTCTATAAATGACTACTTGTTAAATATAATCCAGTACAGAGCTCTAAAGAGCAGCCCTAATAAAACTACCACTCATATATCATTAAAAAAAAATCCCACAACCCAAAAAACCCCAAAGAAACCTTAAAGCTCCTTCTAACAGCATCTACGGAAGTCAATGTATTAGCCCTGCTGGGTAGCTATAAGGTGACACCTCAAGGATCACTTTAAAATGTCAGATCTTGCAACACTTCAAAGAAAGAAGGCATTCTCAGTGGCAATCTATAGACAGTTCAATTAGGAACACCACTATCTCACTCCTAGTTAGTGTCTTTTATACACAAGCCCCCAAAGCCCTTTTATTTAAAAGAACACCAATCTTCATTTCACAGCTATTTGCGGGCACTCGGCCCGAGGCACAGCGCCTCAGCACCTTCTGGGAAGGGAACGAAGGTTTCTTCATTTTGTAAAGAGCACTTGAACCTTCCCCACCTTGCCACTTTTCTCAAGCCACCACTAAAAAGTTTAAAAAACCCCAAATCAACCACCAAAATTAAAGACAAGCTTGAGTTTGGGGGTTTTACGGTTTGCAACAGAGCCCAAGAGTCACATTATTTACTTCAGCACAAAGCTGTACTATGGCAAGCCACAATTTCTTTGTTCATGCCACACATTTTTCTTTTCAGAAATACTTATTTTTGCAATTTCTGCCAAAACCAAATAAAATTGTTACTTATCCAAGCAGATAAGAGGAAAGAAAAAAGACACCTCGGGCAACGTAGGGGTCGCAGTGGGGTTAACTGGGCACGCCCGGTGACTAGTGTCGGCAATGAGCCTTCTCAAGAAGCACACAAGACGGTGTCCCCATTTTAATACTTATTAGTTAATAGCAAGTACTAAGTGTGACAACTTTAAATAGGAGAACTCAGTAACTGAGTTCAGTATGCAGTTACAGAAACTGGACATCCAAAGTCATGCCTATGCAGTCAGGAAGCTGTGACCTCCTGGCCGTTGCGTGTTTTGTCGGCTCCCATAACAGGTAAGGAAGGACCAGCAGCTCCTCCCACCCCAACAGAGCTCTGCAGAGAGACTTCACATGCAGAGCTACTTCCAAGTAATCAGATAGGTCAAAGTAGATATCAAGCTGGGAAGTAAAAAGCCCAAGAAATAACCATTGCGGTGCAGACACTTTGCCCGCAAGGCACAGAACGAAACCCACCAACCTGGCTTCTGATGGCTGTAACTAAGCCCTTACCACCACCAGCTCCCACAGTAAGCAGGAAACCAATGGAAAAAGGTTATAAGTTCGATTTGTTACCTTCCTTCATGTTTGCAAATCGCTCCTTCAGTTGGTGATCCACCTCAGGACCAAAGGCAAAATTATTCACAAAAATAACACTGCAAGATAATGGTCTCATTAATGAAGAAGAACGGGCAAATGGCACCCAAGTATACACACACAACTGCCCCCACAACCACAAGTCACGGTCACTTAGAGCCTTCACAGCTTGTCCCTGACTACACAGCTACTTCCTTCTAACGAGATGCTTTCTTCTTGCATACAGACACAAAACTGTACCTTACCTTTAGCATTCACAGACACTGCCCACATACCTTTAGAATTTTTTAAATGTAGTTGTCCTGCTCTGACAGCTCCTCTCAGCGTACAGCTGAGTTTTGCACCGTAAGTTTCAACATAAAAACAACGTGCAAAATGTTTTCACCCCTCTGCCATGGTGAGATCAAACACCAACACAGCAACCACCAACACACTTACAATAGTTAATCCACACGTGAAAAGCAATACCCCAACACAACAGACACACATTTCATCCCATTACTTCTTCATGTCCATTTAAAAGATTACGGCAAAGTATCAAAATAGATTTTCTCTTCTAGCTCTAAATTCCCCCATAACGCAAAAAGACAGTTGACATCTCTCAGCACGTTTTCCTCGTCCTAAACCCAGCGCTTCACCCTAACCCACAACGGAGGATTTGCATCTTTCTTTCTGGGTTAGGAAATCCAGCGAGGGGGTTTTGTTCCTGAAAATTAAAACCCAGTCATATGGAAACAAAGAGACCTATCACACAAATGATAAAAATGTTTGGGAAAGAAACAGAATACGTCACAGATTAAGAAATACCCCTTTATTTTTAGGAGCCTGGGCCTGGTCTAATTGTCCCTGGTGCCCATTTCCTACCAGTTTGCAACAAGAGTCCTCAGCGTCTCTTGGGAGCCGTTGAGCACCCTGCGCATAAACTGCGAAAGCCATTCTGGCATATTGTTTCAACATGAAGAACTGATTTCTTTGCAAGAGGTCTGTTTGAAAACTCCCCTCCTAGTGCCTCCACACATGAAACATGTTCAACAAGGACACTGAGTTTAAGAGCAGCAGCCAAATCTATTAAAAACCACGGATGAAAAAAAATGTTTATACACTAAGAAAAAAAAAAAGTTATTCTTGCTATGCCTTGCTCTTGCAAATTTGGGAAACCCTGCCTGGCAAGTAAGGCCAGAAGGGGTTTCTTCCGCCTCCTTCCCACCATGTGCCAAAAAAGAGGCCTTGCAAAAGAGCCAAGCGTATTAATGGGACTAGAGAACATCCAGAAAAGGAAGGGAAAAAGACATAACTTGCCAGATATATTTTTTTTAGTGTTCATTCTGGCACGATATTTTGTATGCGCGTGACAGAAGCACAGCAGCCCCCAGTCCACCTTCACTTCAGCACTCTTTCCGGCACGTACCGCTAAGCCACAAGCACAGTTATGAACAGGAATACTGCGTGCTGCACAGCTTGCTTCCATGTCAGCACTCAAGCCCGCAGGACCGTGTTTTGGTACAAACGCATCGTCCCCTTCGGAGCCTGGCCAGCGGTCCACGCTCACGGGAAGGGTGACACTTCAACTTGCTAAGATTAGATGGCTCCAATGTGAATTCATCAGACAATCTGCAGTCTCATTAGATAGAGCAGACGCTGAACAGTTGGCACACTCAGAACAAACATAAACACCTAACAGTTGTTCGCAAAAAACTACTTCTTTTTGAATTTCTGTATCAGAGGGCAAGGTGGCGGTGGATCAGTAGGCAAACAGTTAGCTGCATACCATACAAAAAACTACCAGCATTTCTGCATGCAGTTAGATGTACTCCAGCCAAAAATAAAAATAAAATTGCTTTAAGGGAAGTTGCACAGACAGCAGAGCATGCATTTGGAATAGCAAGCAATAAAGCAAAACCCCACTATGCTGCAAGGCTGGGACAAAGACTACCCACAAATTAAAAGGCACCTCCAGAAATTTAACTGAGGTATATAATAATGCAAAGGTCAACAGCCTGGCAGATGCCTTCCTGATGGAGTGCTCTTAAAGCAGTGTCTTGGAAGCAATCCAGAAATTGCCAGAATGCTGAAGACTTTCAGAGAGCCCTCTTTGACAACTCTCTTCCATTCCCCCACATAACAGGGTGGCCCTGAAGGTCATATAAAAATAAAGACTTTTTTTTTTTTTCTGTCCATAAGGCTGAAAGAATGCAAAGCCTTTAAAAATACAGACTATTTTCTTGCTTTTAAGAAATTTACTCCCTTTTTGCTACCATCAAAAAGGAGTCTAATCCTCTGTACAGATCTTCACCGAAATAATCTTCAAGACAATCAGCTTAAATGAATTCCCAATTTAAGTTGGAACAGACTCACTCGGGTCTTTTGCTTTTTTTGAAATGGAAAATGAGCCTAGCTGTATGCTCTAATAGCCAAGATAACTAGTGTTTTGCCAGAATCACTGACACAAACTACAAGGATATGCAAAACAAACAGAGGTTTATACTTTTCTATATAACCAGAATTTATCTTGGATACACACTTGCATGTAATATCATGGGACATGCATTTAAACCCATTCTTCTAGTCAGAAAACAGGATCTAAAGAGGCCAGTATAAAAGTTGGCAGATAGATTTTTGGTATTTGCTATGGAAATTCTATATAAAAAGCTGGCCAGCATCCCAGTTTCCATTATACAAACTCCCAAATATTCAGTTCATAAAGCAGCATTCAATTGCTGTACTGTACCTTGTGTTAGCAATTCTCTCTCTCCATTCTTCTGAGAGGAAGTCACCTCTTTCCAGCTTAAAAAAAAAAGACAAAGAACACAAAAAAACACACACACACACACACGAGTTAACATTGTTCCTTTCTGCTCCATATCCCTTTTCCTTTGGAGAAGGCCAAACATGCTGTACCAACTCAGTGATACCACTACAAATAAGGTCAAATGAAGTCTTTAAGTAATACCGAGGAGATGAAGCACCCAGAGCTCAGGAGCTGGGTCTGCCATTTCCTCGGGTCCTGGAGGTGCCTCCCTCTCTGCTCCCACCCTCAGCTGCTCTCCTGCCACGGGATGAACTGGGAAGGGTCTCCAGGCATCATCAATGCCCTATGAAGACTGTGCTCCGTGGCGAAGCCAGCAATGCTGTACAGAACCTGTACTAGAAATGATCAGCAAAGGCCTCCTCAAGTCCCTCCTGACCCCTGTGGTTTGGTCAGCCCCTCTTAGTAGAGGGGGAACCAGAGCAAAGAGATTTGGCACAGCGCTTGCTGGAAACACTGGCTTTTATTTCAGGCTTTTGTTGCAATGGACAGACAAGCATCTGATTCTTCTGTGGTGCTAAATATAAATCTTGAATGCTTCTAACACTTTCAAGTTGGAAATCAAGTAACATAAATGCCTTATTTGAAAACAATTATAGTTATGACTTCGGTGACTTATATAGTACCTTTCTGATGAAACCACATCAAGTCCCAGGTTAATACCCACAATTACGTAGCTTTTCCACAGATTAATGTTTTCTCAGTTGTGCTTTTGAAATGAGAGGAATCTATGGGCCAGGCTGTTTTGCTGTGCCACAAATAAGGCAGAAGGAGGGTTGGGGGAGGAAGCTAAGAGGAGGAGAGAAAAAAAATAATATGCAACTATATAACTAATGACAATGACGCACTTTGAAGGGGCAAGATGATGGCTTCTATCAGCACCTCAGGAACATCAAAGCAAAGACACAGTGACTGCTTTAGCATCCTTTTTCTGCACATATTCCTTTGTATAGAAAGAAGTGAGCATTTCACATGCCAGCATTTAGTGACAACTCAAACAGAAGCGTCTGTGCTGCAACGCAGATGCACTCAAGCTACTTCCAAACCTCGCTAGCTAAGCCAGGATACCTGTCTCAGTGAAGTACCAGAGCCTGGTGTCTTCCACCATAGCTTTCTCTTCCCAGCCGAGCAGCCTGACGCCACTCAGAGTCACAGAAGGGACGACAAACGGAGGTAAACCTGCCTGAGACATGGTGCAGGACAAAGCCACAGTTCCAACAGGAGCCAGTCTGCTTCTTGGGGGGGGGAAAGAAGTCCAAATGCCCTGCTGCTACAGACTGTGCAAGAGGGCTGAGAAAAGGGAACATCAAGTGTTCTCAGGCAAGAGATCAAGAACTTTGCGAAGAGCCTTAAGTGTTAGACACTAAACATGCTGAAAACAGCAAGTTAGAATAACTAAAGTTAGTCAGAATTATCTGTTCCACCAAATAGCTAGGCTAAAATAAGATTTTAAGACAGAATTACTACCTGTACTCTCACACCTGCTGGAAAGGGATGCATGTTTTGATAACTCCACTGTAGGAAAACCAAAGCGTATGTTGGAGATCTAACTCGGAAGGATCCAACCTATCAACATACTACGAGGTATTTTCAAAATCTAAAGCAGAAACTCAATGCAACATCAGAACTCAGAAGAGCACTGAGTTTTTCCCCACCTCACATACAGAAACATTTTTTTCTGGAGCTCTATATGCCGTATTTGCGAATGGAGACCATCTCTAGATTATTTTTAAGAGACATTTTTGTCTCAAAGTCTTATCTATTCTTGTAGTAATGAGTTTTATGGTTGAGTAACCAACACACAGTAGAAGAAAACCCACATGCAAGGCAACTATATTTAATTTACATTTTTTGCAAGCCAGCTTCTATATTGCAGTCCTCCACATCACAGTTTCTAATGTCTACATGAGGTTTTCATACAGTAACAGGAGAAAGAAAAACATCTGAAAAATAAGGAAGTATGATTCTAAACCAATAGCCTAGCAAAAGAACAAAGAACCAGCGTAACATGAAACTATTTTGAAATACTAAGCTTCATATAAAGGTCCTGAAATCTAACCTAAGTGGCTGTTACCCTTTATTTTGATCCAATTACACTATGTTTGTCCTGCCTATGTGGTTAGGAAGAGCGCAGCTATAACTGAAATCTCCATGCTTTAACCCGATATAACACATGGAGGCTGAACACTTTTCCCCCCACACTCCCTGTCTACTTTTGCAAGATACAGCCATGTTACAATTCAAATGAACCACAGCCCTATTTAAACCCGTCTATTTTTGTATTGTAATGCTACCCTAGCTCATAGCTAGCCAATAGTTGAGGGGAAAATCTCACCAGGAAAAATAACGGAGTACAGAAATAACCAGATGGTCAACTGTGGTTGGGAGAAAATTAGTTATTTCTTCCCCTCTGGAAGCAAGACAGTGATTCCTGGATTGGTGGTCTGCTACATTCAAAACAGAGTCCAAGAGCTATCCAGCTGACTACTCCTAACAACCAGTTTCTTCACCTACCATATTTAGGGAGCAGTGATCAATAAATGATGGCCTCAAAGGAGGAAAGTAGGGCCTTCCCCATCAACTGACACGGGGAATCCAACAAACTCCCCCCAAAATCCCAGTCAACTCTGTGGTTTCCAATAATTCTGAGAGCGAAACAAGAACTGGTATGGAAATTCCAGCTAACTAACTCCTGGCCAAGGGCTGTGGTAGCTAAACCAGAAGAACAACATGGTCCATTATGGTTCTGTAAGGAGAAGGTGGCACGCCCATGCAAAGCAGCAGTGACAGCTACGGGGATGCACTCAATCTCTTCCCACCAGTGTCCCTACCCCCATCCTGTTCCTCCTCTTTCTGCGAAACTTAATCTCCTTAGTGAATAATGAATGGAAGGGACCATCTGTAATGCAGATATTTTCATCTGATTAGACAATGCAGGAGACGTGCTTTATCTAAAAGGATAATTAGCTCAGTGAAATCCGCTTCAGAGAGCTGCCAGCCTGCATTGTTTCTAAATTTAGAAGCCAAAACAGGTTTTTATTCAGGTTTTTCAAACAGATAAATTTGCTCTATGGAGACTGTATAAATACGCTCAATGGCATCTGATTCCTGTAACTCAAAGAAAAACGGCAGGTCACCGCCTGGGGGAAGCAACAAGAGGTACACTCCAGCGGCTGTGCATTCATCACGTAGCAGAGCAACAGTTTATGAAGGTCAAGCCCCTCCGCCGCGGAGGAGGGCTCCGTTCTCGCCCCAGCGCTGGGCTGGGAGTCTCTCTGGTAACGCTGTGTTTGACTGGCTACACAAAGCCATAAATTCACACGCAGAACGCCTCATTCCAGCAGCCTCCATGCAAACACTTGGCTCACAAAAACCAGTCATTTCTGCCTGGAAAAGTACACATGGTTATTTTTAGGTTCCTGTTCTTTTCAAAAATAACTGGAGGCATGAATCCAAACCTCCAAAATGTGGCATCATTTCAAAGCCACAGGGGACGTTTGGAGGGCTTTTCAAATACCAAAACATCAAGTTTCCCGCTGAAATAGGGCATTCAAAAATATCTGGGACTAACAGATATCTTGCCCTTTCCCCAGCCGCACTGTACGGTTAAGCAGTGGAAGTTTTTAAGTACAGGTGATGTCGGTTACCCCCACAAACCAGTATCAGGCAACAAGAGACAACGAAACTCCTACACAAACTGCTCTGCTTTTGCTCAGAACAGAGATTTCCAGGAAAACAAGCCAGACAGGGCACCCCAAACTCAATCAGAGATGAGCCTGCAAGCTAACAGATGCCAGGCTTCCACTGATTTATGCACAACAAAAATCACCTCTAATCCACAGGGCTGAACCACAGAGCATCTTCAGCAATTAGAAGCTACTGGGGTTTCCTCTCAGCAGGCAGCGCGTGGCAGACACATCCATCCAGCCAAAATCCCAGCCTTTAGCAATGCTGACCTGTGTTTTCCTGCTCTTATTTTGAAGACTTGTAGATTGATTTCCACCTACTGCTAAAAGAAGCTTTTATGGATCAGGAGAAGGTATTCTGTTATAACAACCCTGAGTAAACAAAACCAAAACAAATCCTTGTCTTCAGCACACAGCCAATGCGCAACTGCAGCTACTGCTGACTTTGCTTGCAGAGACCTACTCCAACCTACAACTGGAAGAGTGCCTTCCCCTACTTCCCCTAGCAGGGGAGTACAGCAGGTAGCAGGCACTGAGGACACACCGAAAACTTTCTTCAAGGGTACAGCAGGAAGAACACTTAAGCACTTTCTGCTAGACGGCAGTCTCAGCATTGTGCCCTAGATACCTGGAGACGGCTCTCATTTTGAGGCCACATGAGGATATTTACAGTTAGAAACCATGAAAACCCATCTGCCTCTTAATTGCAATACCGCTTTTTAATTTGATGACTGCACATGTGCAGAAATTCCCCAAGAAAGACTCTCTAATTATCTAGGCCTAATGACCTTAGAAAAGGCTCCCTTTTCCTTCAGACGACAGTTTTCTTGAAAAGAATGGGGTAAGGCTAATCTTGGAAACTTTTCAGTTCCATGGGAAGAGAAATGAGAAGATAAAAGGAGTTGAAACAAAGTGAGACGTATTGGAAGTGGGACACTCCAGTCCAAAAAGCAGCTGATGATGATGAAAAAGCCCTAGATAATGCATTCCCTCTGAATGCAAGAGAAGACTAGCAAAGAATATGATTAACCCTAACCGATCAGGAATTAGACATCAACAGCCATACAACCATAGCACAGGGATGTGAATATTTATAGCAAGTTGAAAGATATCAGTTGAATATAAAAACTAAGAAATATTCTTATCAGAAAGTGTTACTCTCGTTTTGGGTTTTTTTTTTCCCCAATTAGAATCATGAGATCGAACAGCTTGTCATTTAAAATGAAACTCAGTTCATTTAACAGGATTATGAGATACAATTACTTACAATAGCTGGAGATCAGGAGACTTAGAAGCCAATGTATGATGAGCAACCTTTCTCCCACTCCTTTCACGCCCCAAATGACTCTTCCCACGCTAAAGCTGCAGCAATGACCCATTACCAGCAGCTGCAGCTCTGCAGAAGCCTTAGGCATCCAAAACACCTCAGGACCCTTTGCCACTAGCTGCTGGAGAAGTTTAACAAGCAATTATCATCCAAAAGTGACTACGCAATGATGTTTTGTTTTACTGAAGAGACCTGCGTATACGTGACTGTGTATTTTGTATGGAGCCACTTCTCAAAAGAGACTTTTTCTATGATTGTGGACAAAACAGAATGGAAATACACCTGGACAATCCAGGGTTTATTTCAAAAGTTATCACTGGACCTTGCTCATCAGAATTCATGTGTCCAAGCTCAGAACTTCCAGCAGTAACAAGAATATTCCAGCGAGAAAGGCAAGTAAGTGAATTTGATGGTTGCAGAGCTGGTGAGGGCAATCAGCTGTGGCCTTGCCAAAACAGTGTTAGCTAAAAGACAAGACTTAAGACCAGCAGCCAATCACTTTAAAGTGAGCAATCAAAAATCCATTTGTATTGGAACCCTGTAATTGTACTAGGCTCTTGGCTGTTAAAAAAAAAAAAAAAAACACAAACCACAACCCTACAGGCCCAACTCCAGGATTTATTGCTGCCTTATGTACCACAATTTTTACTTTTACAACAAGGCAGCTGTTACGTGCATGAAGTCAAAACCACAGTCCACATTATGCAGACAAAGCTGCAGGTGGGATCTGAGACTTCTTCCCACTGAACTTCTGCCAAGCTTTCCTCCTCCAACACTTTATTCTTCTCAAAATATTTATTTTTCATATGACTGCCTAAAACATTAGAGTGGAATTGACAAGTTAAGCTCTGCTGATGACAGACTATTTCAATTTGTGCTTATTTGTCTCCAACATTTGGAATTTTGGGACCCCACTAAGCATTTTGCAGGGACAAAGTTGTTTTCCAGAAAGATAAACATACCAGGCTTTTAATTCCATGCCTTCCAGCATCCTCTAGCTGCATTCTGAGACAAGTTTGCTCTCTGTTCAACAACAGTCACCTGTAGAAGATGCTGCCTAAGGAGTTACTAAAGCAAATATAGTTTGGCAAAAAAATGCAAATGTAAGCCTAGGATGTTTGATGAAGCAATAAAAACTAAATAAAATCTGCCCTGTGTGTCTACATGTAAAAGACCAAAATCGACCTTCTGGCATCACTTCCTATCACAAGGTGATAGGAAACCAGCTTTCCTTAAGACAAGAAGTGCTGCAAGTGTTCAAATCTTCCCAGAAAAGCAGACTGCATACTCAAGAGAAATTTTATTCTAAACACTTTTCAGAAAATGAAGTTATAAAAGCCAAAGAACCTAGCAAAAAAAAAAAATAGCTTTGTTTTAATATAGTACCAGACTCTGTCACTTGGAATGCACAATATGGAAATGCTCGCTGCCTACGGCAATCAATATGCTTTCAATATTTTAGTCCAAGTTCCTATCCTATTCTTTAAATTACACAGCTCATAAGCAGAGTATCTTCAGCAACAATTCCTTTCATGTAATGCCAGCTGGGTGACACAATGGAAAAATGCCATATGGCCACTTCATGAAAAGTAAAGCATTCACAGTGTTTCCACAGCAGGAAAGAGTTAGCAGCCTGATATCAATCCTGCTACAAACTAGTCCCACAGCAGGCCCAGCATCCCTCTGAAGAAAATCACACTCTACAATAAAGGCATTTCAGGGAGAAAGTACGCAGAGGCAGGTGGCACTATCACCTTCTCCAGGCTGCTTGCCGAAGGGAGAGTTGTAGCGTCCTTCGTTACAAGATAAGCCCTCTAAAAACCACCAGGGCTCCCCAGCATACACAGAAAATTGGGAAATGAGGCTGGCCATCTAAAACCTGCCATTTGATCCCACACTGCTGGAACACTGAAAGCCACGTGGTTCAAACCATTCCAGTAACAGAGCAATAATGGCTCTGTACAAAAGGAAAATGAAGAAGTCGTTCCCCAAACGTTTGCTCGCACTTCAAACTGCAGGACACGTTGCTAGCTGTAGCTTCTGAGCAGGAAAGAGTGACCCAACTTCTCTGGGCGATTAAGGAACAACCCTGATCCATCCAGCCTCTTCCTTGACCATAGGAAAGGAGAAGCATAAATCCATGTATTTTCAAAACTCCTAGTGGGTTCCTATTGTACTATGATTACAAACATTTCCTCACTGGAAAGTGATTAACTAGGGAGCAGATTTTCTTAATGACATGTAAGAAGGGGGAGAAAAGGAAAAAGGGAAGGAATGACACAAGGCAGTGTATGACTGTGCATGCTTCACACAATCTTTATAGAGTGGAGAACACATCCACAATGATTAAGTAATATTTGGAGGAAGGGGAAAGCTATTTCAACATGTGGCCCTAGCCCTGAGTAGAAAGATCCCCCGTGATGACCCATTTACTCCTACCGCTCTAGCTGCACCCTCAGAGTACCTAATTCCAACCCTTTCCACATGAGAACTGAGCACCCACCATCCTTCCCGAGCCCACAGCCCACCCCTTACCTCCAACTACAAATCACCTATCCTGGAGTTTTCTGCTCTAATCTGACAGTGCTGGCATTCATCCAGAACTTCAACCCCATGCTCCCCAGTGTTGAAACCCCTGCCATCCCATCCCATTTCACCTGCCTGCAAAACCAAAGCTTCAGCTTTTTTTTTTTTTAATTTCTATCAGGAGATTTCAGAAACCCAAGGAGAAGCTGCCATTTTCAACAGTCTACCCAGCAGAACCCCTACACCATGCAGAGGGGAAAAAAAAAAAAAAAAAAAAAGATTTAATACAAACAGAAGACACATGGCAGCCCCAGTTGAAATGACAGTGTTTTAGAAGAATAAATCTTCCAAGAGCTTCTGAAAAGACCCAAAAGTGCTCCCAATAACACCATGCCACATGTCAAGCAAGACAAAGAGAGGAACCTGGGAGGATGCCTTGGAGAACATTATCCTAGGGACCAAGACAAAAGCCAGGAAGCAGATATGGCTCATATGGCTGCTTGGCTGGTGAAAGGCTGAAGAGGAATTTGCAAATTCTGTACATCAGCATGGATCACAAAGTTTTTAAGCTGAATTTCACTCACTGTGTATTCTGCATGTTTTTTCCCATACCATTTCATCCACTTTCTGAACTCTCTGTCCATCGTCTAGAAGAGGAAGGAAAAACAAAACCACCCATTAGGACATCTCGTGTTACCAGTTACACCACAGTGAAAGGAGGTGCAGCTCTGACAGCGTTCATTGCCCCCCAAGACTTTTTGTTTGGTTGGTTTGGGTTTTTTGCCATTAACATTCAAAGGACAAGCAGACAGACAGACAACTTCTGTAGTTCAGTTTCCTTAGAAAAACCTTTGCTTCATCAGGGTCAAGTCAAAGCTGGCATCTTCTTCTCTCCCCCTTTTTCATCAAAGTTACATGTTATAAGCAAGGCAATTTGTGTTGACACTGCTCAGCACTAAAAATGGCAAAACCTGAAGTAGCTACTGTGGTGTGGGACATAAGAACGTAATCCCATAGCAAGTAGGAAGCACTGACTGCAGCCCAGTCTAAGCCCAGATAGCAAAGGAACAGACGGGATAAAGACAGGTCTGCTAGGGTGAATGAGAACGCAGAAAGCAGCATGCAAAGCATTGCGACAGCAAACTGAAGGAGCATCATGCTTACTGGAGCAACCAGGAAGAATGCTTCGAACTACACCTAAACAGACAAGGGCCACAGAGGATGGAAGGCTGCTACTCCCCAACCAGGTAGCTGGCACCAGTTTCCCATTGCTCAAACACAGCAGAAAAGAACCAAAAACCCTCTACATCAAGACAGCTTGGTGCCTTACAAATATGCATCTCCACAGTTACAAAATCTTGTCCCCATCTATATAAACTGACAATATGCAGGGCAGGTCATTAGAGTGGCAGTGAGGGTCCAGCTACACATATACAACGTATTTGAAAATGAAACTCAAGTATCTTGGAAGATGGGAAAAAAAAAACCCTCCTGATCTTTAGGATTTGACTCCACATGTGGGAGGGCCCAAATCTGGAGGTAGCAAGGAAAGGAGGTAAGGGAGAGAAGTGCAGCAGGAATTCTGGCTTCACTGACAACTTGGAGATGGTGGAGACCTCCATCAGCAGGTCAATAAAATAGTGACTGTTGATAGATGTGTTTTAAAATTCTTTATGTTTCAAAAGCACTCCAAAGCTTAGTAGGAGAACTCACAAAAATCTTCAGTGTTTTCATATGCTGTGTGAACTTACATTTTCATCCTTTTTTTAAGACAACTTCACTAAAACAAATCCATAACATTCTTCCTCTGTAGCTAAAGCTTTACAAAGTCATCTGCATTAATTATCATAGTAACCAGAGATGTGTTGCCACAGCCAATCTTAACTAGAAATTTAATCCAATCCCTTCCACAAATGTTTGTCAGAGATGGGGAGGAAAACTGGTCCGTTACACACAGCACAAGGCAGAGGAGCTGTATGCAGGCAGCTTCACACATTCTGACACTGCAGCAGCTGTTTAGTTGTTAAATCTGACAGGACATCATCTGTAACCAGAGGAGTAATGCAGACTATTTTGTTCATCCAGTAATCTTATGAAATACTGGTGTACTTCTGAAACTGAAGGTACCCCATGAGTTAATATTCCTAATATTCAATTTGGGGGTATTTTTTTTGTTTGCTAACCATTGTCATTAAAGCCTTGTGTTTGCGCAATGACATGAAGGGGTATTAGTGAAAGTGAGAATTTAACTTTCCCTTATAACACTGATCTTTAAGTTTACTATAAATACAGACAGGAGTCCAGGCCTTGCAAGTAACTCCCTAATGAAACCAGAACGCTCACGCAGAGGGACTGCAAAGAGAGCTCCAGTTGGAAATTTCCACTGGGTTATGGCAGTGGAAACTAAATAGATTTTTAGATCCTTGTCTGCTCCTCTTCGCCACTGTGTTTATACATTTGCCCACACCACTGAAAAGGAGGAGGATCAAGGATTTTTTTTTTTCCCCTCTCCCTTCATAAGGTATAATTTTCTAGACTATACAGGCTGAGTCAGCGTGTTTTAACAATACGGAGGGATAAGTTTCAATTCAGTCTACTGAAGAAAGTAAACTTATGGTAAGGTATGACTAACCTTTATTGTTTGCTTGTAGCTCATTTGCCTGCCAGGTTTGCCTTGGAACTGATTATCTTTGTGTGTCCCCATTGGCACAGAATTAGAAGAAGTGTAAAGAAAATTGCCGGCCTGACTAAACATTATGGTTTTCTTATAAGAAGACGACTTCATTTAGGTGCCTACTAAGCAGTTATTAACCAGATACCCAACACTGATTAGCCTACAAGAGCTTAATAACTAAGCTGAGCTTCAGCTTTAGGACACCAAAAAGGTTCATCACTACTGTAAGCAGAAATGTAGCCTTTAAAACTTTTAAGAATTATTTGTTTGATTAATTCATTCCTAAATTGGCTTAATGCTGTGGTCTCTGGAAGCCCTGTATTAGAGCTATTTCATCACAGAATGATTGCAGGTGTTTAGGTGAAGCTTACACCACACTTCCTTTTGAATAGGTCCTACACCATTACTGTTAAAACAGCTTTACGTCTCCTGGTCCCGAAATCCCTTCAGAAACATGCTAATGCTCCTTCTGTGCACTCCGCAAGCAGTGCTAGCAAATTATTAAATAGACAGTTCTTTCCCCAAGCATGCCACGCTCCAGGTCTTACTGACCCAAGAAGCAAAAGCAACTAGGGCTGAAACTCTGCTTTTCTTCCTGCACAGCACTTCACAGTAATCCTGAACCACTGAGTTAGCCTTCAAATAAGGCATACACACACACACTTAAAAAAAAAAAAAAAAAACCCTCACCTCAGCATATTTGGCTGGAATATCAGCTTTCTCCACACCATAGTGATGTTTGCAGTTTGTGGCTGCAGCCACTTGAAGCACCACCTGACCCACACCTGCAGGAAAGAAAAAACAAACCTGAGAACAAGTTTCAGTAGGAAACCACTGCAAGGGGAGATAAGAGCCGTTAGAGCAAAGGCCAACAGGAACAATGCAGGTAATCTGCGGGACTAGGCTTTGGGGTACAACTTCAACTGCCAGTTGTGTCTGACAGTTCCCGTATGACCTCTGCCTATCTCTCAACTGAAAAGCAGATTCAAGGCAACGTGCATTACTGAAGTCCCATTTCCCTACAAGATGTGAAATACTAAGAACCTGGTTTTCAGTAAAAAGGGTTAACATCCTAACTTGAAAGTAAGCAATTTCACTTCTCTTACAGAAAAGAACTTCTAGCATTGTAGTTCTGAGGCTTACATGTTTCAATATATTGAGCACTTTTTATGATAATAGCAGACGACTACATTTACAGCAATGTTTGTATAGATAATTATTAATGGCTACTTTTATTAAATATTGCAGGCTCATTTTTACAAATTCACACAGGTATCAGAATAGTTGCATTTTCATTTTTTTGTCCACAAATTTTATACGCATTCCATCAAATCTACAGGTTTTATGTTGTAATTCACTATTTAATTAAGTAATTGAACAAACAGTTAGACAAACCCTACCACATCCCAAAACAAACACTTGTTGGTGACATACCTACACCATTAATTTAACTGGCTAAAACATTTGTCATAGCCCAGCAATATTTGTACTGGTTTTCACCATGAAATGCAGCATGAAGTCTGAGAACATGTAATACTTATTTATATATGAACTACTGTAGAATACTACTTTAGAAAATATGACAGGGTTGAACACTCAAAATTTCAGAAGCAACCACTACTCTGGCAAGAGTATTACTTAAAAATGCATGAATTTCCCATCACTCCAAATTCTACTCGCATCAGATGCTACCAGCAGTAGTTAACTGCCATTTCTGCACCTTGCCTGAACACATTCCCTCTCTCCCACCCTAGCTTCTGTTAAAAAGAAAAAATATTCATTAGATTTCTCTTTGTATGAGTGACCGACATTTTGCACACGCTAGAGCAATGTCATTCCACGTCTGTTAAAGCAGTCACTCAAGATGTTCTTAAAAGATCCAATATTTATCAATAGCACATTGAGGCATCACTTTTTGGCTATGACTAACACAAAACGCGTTCTTGCCTCACCAGTGCACTTAATCATCCTGCAGATGACCACATGGGAAACAAGATTGAATCTAAGAGGATAGCCCATTTGCACAGAAAACATATTGCTGTTTTCCATTTCATTGGCTGCCGGCAGGAAACGGCCCTGGTAATTGAAGGGGTGGAACTCCTGCATTTAAACCATTACCACTATAATATTGTCTGGCACAATGAGAACTGTAGTGCTGACAGGGGGTTTTGTTGGGGTTTTTTTGGTTGTTTTTTGGGGGGGTTTGCCAATTCCCATTTTGCATACACATGCATATTTTATAGACATGCAAATATAGATGTACAAATTTCTGCAGGGGGGAGAACATGGACATGTTTGGCTCTTTCTTATTTACGAAGAGCCAGGAGGATAAAGACTAAAGGGATGATCAAGGGCACACTGCACTGCCAGATACCACACGGTATGGCATGAGAAGTTATTAATCTTGTCTTTCTCTGGCTTTTCTTTTTGCAAGAACTCAACTGTATTGTAATTTCAGTTTGCCTAATAACGATGCATACCTCCATAAATCCTTCCTGCAATGAGCCACATATTCCTGGCATCACACACAAAACTAACAAGAACAGCCACAGCACCCTGGTGGGGTTTTGCCCAGCTGTTCAGCCACTGCTGTCTGCACGTGCTATTGGAACGGCATTAAATTTACTGATAGAAATAATATGCAATGACAGTGCTTTCATTTACGCTGCGCTCAATACTGCATTGATTACTATTTACAACAAGTTCACCCTTTCAGTACAAACTCAACAACTACATTCCAGTTTTAATTGTCTCAGTGCTCCAAACGTTAGAAGTCAAAGGCTTCTGAATTTAGACCATTCCTTTCATACAGGCTTTTTATACTGTTGGTCTGTCTCTAAGATTAAAGTGGGGAGGTTAGCAATAAATACCTGATTTTATTTCTGGTGATAGCAGGTAAAAGTACCTAACATTTGAGCTTACTACAGGACCACAGATATGATCATCTTTAACCTTCCTGAACAAACAATTGTGAGCATTTATGGCAATTTTTTTCTTCCAGATGGAAAACAGTTTGTCAGATCTGATGCCTTTCCAAATGTCTCATCTGAACATAAGTCATTGAAACAGGAAATTTCAGACATAAGTCCCACTGAGGCAGGAAGCAGGGGGTTAAAGAAAACAAACAAAATAAAACCAACACCACACATCACTGAAGATCCCTGACTGTAGATGTATTATGTTGGGGGGGGGGGGGGGGGGGGGGAAATGGCAGTCCTGCTGTATTAAAATTTAAAATATATTTGGGTTTTAACAACTCAATGTATTTTAAAATGTTTCTGTCCAGAAGTCCTGTATCATACCAGCAACAAAATCAAAACCTGGGGGAAATTCTTATTACTCCTTTCCTGCTCTGAAGCAGATTTTAGGAACAAAAAGAAGAACATCTTCTTACTCAGTATATCTCTTCCACAAGTGTTTGTCATATCTGGTTCCTTTACCAACTAGAAACATCTATTTCTTTTTAAAACTCTAACCTGTTCACAGGATGCAGTTGTAGGTTGTAAGCTAGATTTTGTGGGGTCTCACAAGGCAGCTGTTAAAGAGAACCATAACGTCTTTTTTGATGCACTGAAAAGTACGTCAGAGGAAAACAACTGCTTAACTTTCAGATTCCCCACCAAGTGTTTCCCACTGGCATGGGAAAGGTCAAGAAATCACATTTTCAGATATGAAGGGCATAAACTAAATCCACTGAAAATAGATGAAACCTTACAAATGGAACCGCTACTGTTATCTCTCGAGCATCATTTTTAGTATTTTTTCTTCTTTCTAAGTGTATCCACCAATAGGAACAGAAGCCAAGAGTTTTCTGTTGCAAGGGTTTATTGCATTTGTAGGCCGACATTTCACCACCACAGGGAAGGATGTCTGGGGTGTCTTTCTGGTCTATTTACTCTTGTCATAAAAAGCAAGAGCACCATTGGGGATTATCTAGAAAAGGTACTTATCCTGTAACACAGGACTTAGTCCTGGTTTACTTTCCAAATATGAATTTCACTTTTTTTTTTTCCAAAGAAAGGAAAAAACAGCAAGCAAAAAGAGAAAAAGAAAACCCACTTAAATTATTGGTCACTTACCACTGCCCAAGTCAACAAATAAATCATCCTCTGTCATTTTAATTTCATCTATCATTTGGGCCACTAAGTCAAAGGAAGTTTCTCCGTAAACCTCTGGGGAAAAGGGCTCATAGTTGTTCAGTTTCTCTGGATCAGTCACCGAGTGGTTATACACTTGCTGCAGGATGTGCCGGAGGAGCCCGTTGGAGGGACGAGTGTTCAGTTTCATCGGTTGGGTGGTTCCCTTCCACTAGAAGTAGAGAGCAGGAAGAAGATATGAACCCAACGTGAGGACAAGTAAACGTCACCAAAACAAGGCTGCATTGACATAACAGAAATGAGAGAAATTCCCTCCCACCCTCTCCCTCACAGGCTGGCCTCCATGTGCTCTGTAAAGATAAAAAACAGTGAACAATACTAAAGAAATTACGCAACACCTATGCTTTGTCTCACCTCAACCAATAGGCAATTTCAAATATGCCTGCTGGAAATAGCTGGTAAAGGGGAAATGAAAGAGATGTAAAAATCAATAGGTAATGTAGAGCTGAATATGGCTGGAGTAGATGTAAACGTTTGTTCGCTCATTTTTTATTTACTGATCACCACGGAACTGATGTTGACTGTACTGTCAACGTAAGAGCAGTTTTATTTTCTTTCAGGAACTGTAGGATGGGAGGGATCATATGTACTCAAACAGGGAGTGGCAGGAAAGAGATGGAAATCAAACTTCCTTTCTTCTTCAGAAAAAACCCTGTCCTAAACATAAAAGTTGTTAAGCTTTAAAAATGTTTACTTCTCCCTCTGATAAGAAACAAAAAAAGGACGACTCCAGGATCCCTCCTAAACATTCTTCTGTTTGAGATTCAGATGGCAAGAAAATGAAACTAATCTGGTTTGCAATTTCAGACAGCAATTGCAAACACTGAATAGCTTCACATTTTTAGCTATTAACCATCACACACATGAAGACGTCCGAATCCAACACGCACAAGTTTTAGGGAGTTGTAGGCACACAAAGTGAAGGAAAGCCTGGCAAAAGAGTCTTGTTGCCATAATGCTGCGTGCTTGAAATAATTCCCACAAGCACAGCAGAGAAAAAAACCCACCTATGCTTTCAAAATTAAACAGAATAGTCACATTAAGTCATTGTTCATGCTTTGCTTCCTCCAATTCAACTTTTTATAAGGGTAAGAAAACCAAAAAGCTTGTTAAATTGGTCTGAGAAGAGATTACATTCTAGCTTTGCCAGAATGATCCCACAGAACAGAGCGGCTGAACTGAGTGGCAAGCAAGGAAATTCCTAAGCCATGGATCACTTCCACAATACACAGGAGAGTTCATATGGATTATTTAAGTACCCATAAGCCGCAGATTTCCCCATGCAAAAGTAAATCAATATGATATATCCCTGTGAAACATCTACATGCTAAGGGCAGAGAAACTTTTTCTTCCCCCTAAAGGTAACTCGGCTATTTCAAAGTGCCAAAACCATGGTGCCGGAAGTGCACACTGAAGGGTAATAGCTTACAAATCTGCAGTTTGGGGGGAAAAAAACCCAAACCTCTTTTCTTTTTTTTTATTTTCTTCCTATAAGAATGTCCCTCCAATACTATCTCCTTGACTGCCCAGGTGTGATCAAGAAAAAAGGTCTAATATCAGACTTACTAACTCCCCAGAAGAATGGAAGTGCCGAATACTGACTGGACTAACTAGACTAAGACATATAATCCTAACACAAAACTAGACTAACACATATAATCCACCACTAAGTCAGTCACTGCTTTCTGGATATTATTCACTATATGTGAATTGAAACCAGCTAGATAAACAACGTGGTGCATAACAAAGGTAAATACGTACCAACTGATGGATGCTATCAATGGCTCGGTTGTACTTGTCACAAAGCCTCTGCATGCTTTCAAAGCTATGTGGGGAGAAAGAATGCAGGGTCAGTTAAAAACAGAGAGCTCTAAAAGGCAGGTCTGAAGGTACAACCTTGTGCTTTTTTACCACCTACCTACAGCATGTATAATGACTATTTAGGGTTTGTTTCTTGCAGAACATGTAATAACACACACAGCTTTAGGACTTGGTATACAGTTTCCTTTAAAAAAAATCCCCAGTAGACCAGGAGTACATGGCAAATAATATTAGTCCTTTTTTCGTTAATTAAAGAAACTGAACTCAAAGTATGACTTCTTAAGAAAGTTTAGTATTCTCATAGTCCATTGCTTCTTTACCATATTCTCAGCTGCACAGAAATTTAAGACATCTGTAAATCTTTTTCCTTTGTTTCATCATATCTCCATGATAATCAGCCCCGAGACAAGTAGATAGTCTTCTAGAAATTCACTCTGGGACTGAGAATGCAGACAGACCCATGACACAATCTAAAATTTCACCCATCAGAAAAGCATACTGATTGCTTCACAGGTCGGTTGGGATTATAGTCAATTCAGGCAGATGCCTTAATGACAGAAGCTGAGAGGATTAAATAAATTCATCTCAGGCCAGGGAAAAAAAGATATTACTAGGTACATCATCCACTATGTAATCGGACCCACAAAGCAGGAGCAAAGAAAAACAATCCAGGGAGTTACAGGAGTAAATAGTTAAATCATGGCCATCCCGAAATCAGGAAGGGGGGGGGGGGGCACGGGACATCAGAAGGAAGCGGCTCTTCAGTCTCTTGTGATCCTCATCACCACTACCCCAGCTAGAACACCTCTCCGAGGAGCACTGCTGATTTCCAGTTCAAGCTTTCAACATGTTTATTTCCACATTAAGACAAAGCAAGAGGCTGAAATGGGGTTTTGTCTGCACAGCACGTGCATTTCTATAATCCGCTGCTTTTCATTCACATCCATGTGTCAATCTATCTGCTACAAGTAATTTTTCTGACGAATTTTTTCAAAGGAACTTAAAAGACTAAAACCATTACCAAAATTACAGGTTTATGAATTCCTTGAAAAGCTGCAGAAAGATAAGTGGGGTGTGACTTTTAGGAACAGATGGGTTTTTCTTTCATTCGGTATCGCTGCCGACCACACTGATGCTAGCCAGTTAAATGTGCCCAGTGAGGATGCCAGAACTACAAAAGTTACAGCATTGCAGTCACTGTGAGTATTCCGCAAATCCAAATTAATGGATTTGATGAGAAGGGATGCTCGACTCTGATTCCTCTTTTTGAATTTTCCAGAAGGAAGAGAGGGATTAACAAGTCTTGCAATGAAACAAAACAAAATTAAAAGAGGAGAAAGCAATACCTTAAGCAGACCATGATACAAGTACCTGGTGCTCAGGAAAATAGCTAGTGATTAATTAGAACGATGTCGTTTCATCTGTAAACCTCATTCTAAAAGTTTAGTCATACTGCGGACTTGAACAAATTTAGTCTTTGCCATGAAAGCAGCCAAGGAGGTTTTTGTAAACAGCAGCTTGAGGGTCATCTCTTTTTCCAGTTTCAGTACAGCTGAGTCAATACACAGAGCCTCAGACCTCTCCACAGATACACCGCAGGTCAGAATCTGCCTCTCCCAGCCTCAAGGTGAATACCACATACTATAGAGTCATTTTAAGCTGTTTGTGTTAGAGGTATTCACATGTAACTACAAGCATCTTAAAATTACTTCTAACTGCCCAGAAGAGCGGTATGAATAGTGTGCATTTTAATTTAGCCCCCCACGCAACCAGCATCGCACTTGGACTGAATCCTACCCAGAGAAGGGATGGGGAAGGTTAACCTCCCACAGCCATGGCAGGCGGAGGACATGGCACTGACAGGCAGCTCTGGCATGCCACTTTCTAAACAGGAATTCTTAGTTACTACAGAAGTAAAAACCTCAGTGCCATTCAGATTCCTAACGCTGGATGCAGTCCAACAGCGCAGATACCGATCATTGTTTCGGAGTGAGTAATTCCAACGTACACCAGAGCTCAACTTTCTGCTGTGTGGAGTTTCCAATTATGTCCTTAATCCAACAGCCTTTGCCAATATTTCTGTTACACATTTCCTACCAAAATAACTCTGCAGAGTCTGAAGCCAGTTCTAAAAGAAAACTTCAGTTCATAGTGTCTAAGAATAACCAGTTACAAACTGATTCACTATAAACCGTGCTGGCCTGTCCTCCTGGTGGGAAAAAAAATTATTCCTCTCACCTTTTTGTATCATAGTCAATTAAAACATAGTTTTCCATAGCAAGCTTGAGATCTGGGATTTCTTCGCAGACCCACCTGGAACAAGAGAAGAAATAACAAATAAAAACATCTCCAATTAAGTATAACAAGGCAGTCTGTCTCAATTCTAGATTGGCATTGCTATGTGTTAAGAAAGAATACTGCAGCAGACCTGAAAGACCACAATGTGATTAGGAGTAAGGCAGACATCATAAAACACTAATTGGAAAGCCACAATAGTTCGCGTTTGTATGGAATAAACAGTAAGGTGCCCGTAGACATTGGCAGTAGTATAAAGCTCTTGAAATGGCACAACTTCAAAACGAGGCGATGAACTTATTCAATGCATCTAAAAATACTCAAAGCCATGGCTGATGCTAATCTAACATAAAATGTAATGCAGAAGTGCAATATTCTGAAACAATGCTGATACCGCTTTGCCAAAGTAACAAGCTTTGCCAAAGCTGAATGTGGAGAAGACAGCCTACAGCACCCCAAAACAATGCCACCACCCATTCACTGCAAGGATACTCCCCTCTGTGTAGTGCTCTAAACCGCTCTTACACCTTACATGACCCAACCCAAAACAGATTTTCAAAAGTTGTTTTGATAAAAAAATTCCTTTTACGTGCCAAGTTAAAGCCCCGTAATGTTGTTGCCTTAGAAATGGAAAGTGTGCACCCACTTGCAGCGCATCTGACAATGGCATCTCACAGAAGAGGAGATCTTCACTCTTGGCATGTAGGAAGAATAATTCCTTCCAAAGGCAACTTAAACGCCACATAAGTTTTGCACACACTTTCCTCCAAAAGCATCAAAACGGGAAAGCACTGTCATCATTGGAAAAGCTCAGACCACGTCATAGAATGAATCCCGATAGGAATGGCAGAGTTTCTTCTTCATGCACCTTGATGCATGCTTCACTATTAAAATGGTGGGGAAAAAAAACACTAGAGCTCCAACCGTTCTGGTTCCTTCTGGCTGACTGACCCTTATCAAATAAATACACAGGCAAGTAAAAAACAGAACTTATATATCTGCGGTGACTTTTCTGACTAGTATCTCCCATCTCCCTAAAAATGCTAGGACTCTGATCTCTGCAATTTTTTTTTTTCTCTCAGATCAGTGAAGTGGGCAGTCAACAGTTCTTTACCACCGACCTGAAGAGATAAATACTTCTTTTCATTCTTTTACCCACCACTTTCATAGCCACATTGCAGTTACCTTGCACAAGGCAGGCAAAGGCAGCATGAAAGCCTTCTAACACACTGTATTCACTGCAATCGTGCTTAAAACACAGTTGTGAAACATTACTTTGGCCCAACTGTTTCCTAACACTGTTTTTCCCTTGCCTGCAAGCTAGCGTAGAGCAGAAAACACGAGCACCGATGACTCCAGAGATCACTTTCAGCAGCATGTCTGTTTAAGTCCCTTCAGAAAGGGTCTTCTCAATAATCCTACTGACAAATGATGCCACAAGTTCCCAAGGCACAGAATCTTAGCAACATCGGTACAAGTGAACTGGAAGTAGCGGTGGCAGCGCATCTTGTGTCAAGGCTTTGTAGTTAGAAAAAGAAATTTCTTTAGAAGAAAAATTCTCAGCTCTAGCCCCTAGCCCCGTTACACATTCTCTCCCACCACAGACCATAGGAAAATGCTATGCTTTCATGTATATAAGCAATATTATTCAACACTGCCATGCAAGCACTTCACGCTCACACTCAGGCTGGGAGCAACCAAGGCTCACTACCTTTTCCTAGGCCATATGGGACCAAATGTCAAGCTCAGGTGGCTATGCAGATAAAACACTCATCTTCGTACCTCACCTGTATCTGCACCATCCAACCATTAAAACCTGCTGCAGATACAGCCCTCAGACAAGGGAAGCCTGTATAGTGAGGATCTAAAACAGTTAACACGAACAGCTTTTAAACAATCTAATGTGGATAACACATTAACATCCCTCAGGTGATTGGGGAATTTCTGTTAGCAATTTATTAAAAGTTGTTCTACAGCAAGTCACCTAATCCTGCTGAAATAACAGCAAACCATGTCATAACCACCGCGGGTGTTGGGAAATGCTCAGACTTCCTACTCCTTGAATTTGTCTGTCACCTTCACCCTCCATTTTCCCCACATTGGTCCAACTCTATCAGCAGAATTAAGAAGAATGCTAATAGGGACATCATTCCCAAATAATGCAAATGCTAACAATGCTGCAACGTCACAGCAGCAAGGGGAAAGGGTGGGGCTGGGAAGAGGATATGCAAGGCCAGAACGTAACATGCACCAGTGATGTTTTCTTAACCTTGCTTTTCTAAATATGGAATACAGGCTGCCACGAGCACCAAAGTTGAGTATCACTACTCATTTTTAATTCTGTTCAAAAGAAAATAGAATATGGCAAGTTAAAGCAAAGTCTGTTTGACAGGGAGATTTATATTGCAACACTATCAGTTCAGCTTAGAAAATAATTTAGAGCTGCTAAATTATAATTATAACTGCTGCCCTCCTTTATATCTTCTCTCAAGACATCCACTTGCTGAGATGCAGTAAGACACAGGAAAGGGTTCTAGCCACATCTGCATTGAACACTTACCGAATTGTCTCAATAATCTCATGAGCAGCATCATGGTGTTTGTCCTAAAATAAAAAGAAAAGAGATGTTTTCAAAAAGACATCAGGTATGCTGTTTGTCTGAATATTGCAGAAATCACAATCTTTTAAAAAATACAGGTGGCAAGCATACTAGGAAAGGAGTCTTTGATTGCCACCCAGGCCATTAAACCCATCAAAATCATAGAATCATCAAATCACTTAGGTTGGAAAAGCCCTATAAGCTCCCCCAGCCCAACCATTCCCCTACCCCTGCCATCCCACCCCGAAACCCTCAGCACCGCTTCAGCCCGGCTGTTAAATCCCCCCAGGGGTGGGGACTCG
>BOSO01005451.1:0-19497 GCA_018403395.1 Gorsachius goisagi
GAGGCCTGATTGCGGCCTTTCAGTACTTAAAGGGGGCCTATAGGAAAGATGGGGACAATCTTTTTAGCATGGCCAGCTGTGACAGGACAGGGGGTAATGGTTTTAAACTAAAAGAGGGGAGATTCAGACTAGATATAACGAAGAATTTTTTTATAAGGAGGGTGGTGAAACACTGGCACATGTTGCCTAGAGAGGTGGCAGATGCCCCATCCCTGGAAACCTTCAAGGCCAGGTTGGACGGGGCTCTGAACAACTTGATCTGGTTGAAGATGTCCCTGCTCACTACAGGGGGGTTGAACTGGGTGACCTGTAAAGGTCCCTTTCAATCCAAAACATTCCATGATTCTATGATTCTTTCCTCTCCCACACAGATTGACCATTATCTGTCTCCTCAGGCACTATAACAAGCCAAATGCCATGAGGACAAAAGTCTTCAAACCTCAAAGCCTACAATTTGCCTGAGGAACACAGCATGAGCAGAAAAGGTCAAACATACAACTAATTTCTTGATCTTGATGTCCCTTTGGCTTTAGTGAGCTTCCAGCCAATTATAATATATTGCCAAGGACAAAGGTGTTTAGGATCCAGTCCTTAGAGACTGTATGCTTCGGGCATAGCCTTTCCTTTTCTATTGCTTTGAAAGGTTAGCAACACAGCTCAGGCCAGAAATCATGCTGCAGAAATACATCCTACCTGGATAAATCATTCTTTTCCCCTGTGCGACTTTAAAAAAAAAAAAAAAAAAGGTTTGCAATGAAGCAGTCTCTCAGCATTTTTCCCATATGTGCTATGGAAATTTCTTTTGACCTTGCTGAACGGCCTTGCTATCCATCATGTCAGAGCTGAGCTATCTGAGGGGTGAGCACTGGGGACTGTCACCTCACCTACCTGCCCCAGTGACTGCAAAACACAGCAGAAACCCAGCCTCAGCTATCCCTGTGACAGATATGTTCCCTTCCCTGATTGTCCTTAGACTTTTTCCTTTATGTTTTTCCTATTGTTTGTTCCCTATGGTTCAGTGGAAAAATGAAAGCAAGCATACACACAAGGTCTTACTTACCTTTAGGTGTATCTCTGTGGCATCAATCTTGGTAGTAAAGAAAATCTCAATTCCATCACCTCTGTCTTTTCCCTCTTCTCTTACAACATATATTGTTTCAGACCTAAAGAGAGGCTGATTTGCTCTTTCCTACAAACTTTGCCTCACCAGGATATTTTGCATTAACTTTAACTGTCAGGCAACAAACAGGAAGAGGTACAAGATGACGACGTAATCTGGTATCTGTTGAAGTCTATGGCCACCTTTCCTTTAGATCAAGACCTAAATCCTTTTTCCTAAAAGCAGCTTCAACACCTAATCTTTGGCAGAAAGAAAAGAAAGGGGGTGAGTCAAGTAAAATAAAACTCTGGCATTTTTGTATTTGAAGGTCACATCGACCTGACAGCTAAAGCTCTGCTTGACCTGTGCAGTGGCTTTCCAGGGAAACTGTTACAGCAGTGAGAAAGCATGTAGAATGAGTCCCGTTCTGCTGGAGAGTTAAACCGAGGCTGAACAAAGGTGGAAAAAATATCAAGCTTCAGGGAAAATATAGCAATGGCGGAGGAATGACCTAATGGTCCCCTTTCTCCTGACATAGCCATAATAGCTCTAATGTTTTTTGGCTGCCATGAGCAAAGGCCTCTTTTGGTCTTAGTCGAATGGCTTGTTAGCCTACCTGTTTCAGGTAATGCTATCGTGCCGATTGCCTACATGAAACGAAATTCAGCTTGTAGCTGCAGATGGTTTCACAGCAGTGCTTGCTGCAGGATGTCCTCAATGCAAAAACCATTAAAAAAAAAAAGTAAAGTGTTTCATATTATAATGAATATTATATGCAGTAAAAAACATCTTTTACAACTCATTGCTAGGAGAGGAGATAGGCTGGCAGTGTTCCTCACCCATCTAACCTTCAGTTCTGTTCAATGAGCAAGGTGACCTCCCTTTGTGCCTGCTGAGAGCCTCTGAGTTTGGCAGAAATTTTGCATGAATGCAGATATCTACAAAAGGGAGTTTGCTGGCAGGATCAGGACCTTTTAAATAATTCTGAAATAGTCAACACAGCTGGAATGAATAGCTTGACACAAATTCTGTGTCTACAAGCGGGTCGTTGATAGGTTTTGTTTTAACACAGAAAACAAATATGTCTGAGGTCATTTTCCACATCCTTCTCATTACATACTGCAATATTATCCTTGTTGGAAATCTAGTAGATATCCTCTATTTTATCCTAAACCCCTGGATTCTAGAGTCATGTTAATATACAAGCTTCTCTGCCTTTCCTCTATAACTACATCTATAAATAGGCAGCTGGATAGCTAGATGACTTCTAGATTTCAAAGCTTCTAGGAAAAATAAAAAACGTGAGCACCAAAGCTTGAAAACCATAGAAAATATAAGCACTTTTCTACTTTCCATAAACTACTTCAATAAATGTTGTCCTTCCCTGTTTTTACTGGATCTTTTTAGTAGTGCAATATATAAGCTAAGGTGATAACTTGGAAACAGCTGGGATCAGCAGTATTAGAACTGGCCTTGCCTGATATGAAAGTTCACCAATCTCTCAAGGCTGGTACTTAGAGTAGAAGTCGCCTCATTTAATAAAATTTATGTAAAAGTAAGGTGTCCACTTAAAGACAGTTATTTAAGTCCTCATCTTATTTTAGACTTTCAGCTCAGTTAGGGTGAAGTGCCTTCTGCGAATGTGTGTTGCTGTCCTTTGACTACAGCCAGTGTTTAAACAAGCTGCTGACACTAGGAACTGGCATCTGTGTGGATGGATGGCCTCCATCCACAGAGTATGACTACGCTGTAGAGTAATGTAAAAGTAATAAGCTAGCTTCAAATAAATGGGTTTTATCAGTAACATTTTAGCTGATTAGATTTACTGGAGAGGTGATATAAATTAGCCCATGCTCTGCTATGCACATTCCTGCTCCTTCTATTCCAGCCAGCCCAGACCCCTCTGCAGAGCACTTACAAGGGCAAGGAGATGTGGAAACATTTCCCGATCACTTCATCCTTGTGACTGGCACTTCTTCAGACAGTAAGCACATTGCTTCTACCTCCCAGGTCCATGGGGAAGAGTGGGCTAGAGGTACCTGCCCAGTGCATCCTCATGGTGCCTGGGTCTGTGCTGGGTAGCATCTGTGACCCACGAGTCAACCCTTCATCCTTGCTCCCCGGAGAACACGAATGCCTGCAATAGTGCTGTAGATGAAAAATGTGCAAGAAAGAAGTTTTAAATCAAATTTTTCAGGAGGAAAGAAAAGGTAAAATATTTTTGATTTTTCATGAAAGATAAAGTTCATGAATGCTTTATATTGGTGTATATTAATACATGATATTTCTCTTCGGGACAGGAAAAAAAGAAGAGACAGTTGACCTCTCCTGTAACATCTAACCGAAATAAAATTTATTTTGTTCAGATGAGTATTTAATGGGGATGTGAAGTCTTAGGTACAGGGATCAACTTCTATTTTTGCACTTGTGCTGCCTGTAAAATATTGGATTCCTAGTCCATGTGTGATTCCAGGTAGTATTATGGTAAAAATATATAGTCAGACTGTGTCTCTCCCTGTATAACATAATTTAACATGGTTCATGGAAATGATATTGTGCCTGAATAGATAAATATGTCAGGTTTGTTACCATCTCTAGTACTGTATTCACGAAATCAAGGAAGTCATTTATCTCTGCCTTAGTTTTGGTTTTTTTACCATTTGCTTCTGCTGGAAAGTGACTTTAGGTCTCTGTTAGAAAAAATATGATGTAAATATGATCCAGAGAATCTTAAAACTTGGAAGAAACAGCCTAATAATAAGAGCTTATTAAATGTGGCTTCCTACAGGATCGCTGAAGGCTTTTCTAACGCAATTAAAACCAAACCCCTGGCTAAATGCCAGAAGCCTCTTTTCTGTTTGTCCATTCACAGAAGTGCCTCATGCTCTCAGCCTAGCCCAGGAGCGTGTGCTAAAATGCAGCTCCTCTATTATTTAGATGACATTAATTGAGGACTTTCTGCTTTGCTAACAAAGGAGGTGATAAATGTCTCTCCCCTTTCTTTTAAAGTCTTCACCTCCTACAATTGCTTCAGTGTGTTTGAGCAGATATAATAAGCAGATTGCAGAAATTAATTCATTATGTATGTTAACTTTTCTCTTTTACCCTTCATTGAATCTTTTTGTTCCTTGGCCCTGCCTTTTGTAAGATTGAAGTTGTCTCCCAGGGTGTATGGCTTTTAATGCGACTGCGTACTGTATTTAGCTGTTACAGTGCATCAAGCACGTGGAACGTTTTAACAAGGAGCTTTTAATGAATCCCTGGGAAGAAAATACCCTCAAAAAACCCAAAAAAACTTCAGTACATAAATACTTATACACACTGCAGCAATAAAAACATTACAAATGTTTTAAACAGATTTTAACCACAAACAAGTTCGTAGTCATTCGCTGAGAAGCACATTTGATTAAGGGTTTCTTTCTCCAAGGCTGAGAGTGAATTCTTTCAGACTGTTTGATGACTTGCTAGAAAGATGTGTTAAATTGCTGGTAATTCGAACACCAACAAGCAGTTTGCATATTCCTTGCATCTTTTCAATAAATGCCATCACCTCTTCTGTATTGCCTTTGGCTTCTCACACTTGTGTCAGAAATAAATGGAAGATTTTTAACACAGCCAGCGAGTTCAGTACAAAGTGAAGAGGGGCAGAATTTCCCTTAGGTCTTAATCCCAGTAAAGGTTCAGGGCAATGCAGTTGTAATCAGTCAGTTGTCTTTCTGAATTACTTTATTCAAAAACATGGGCAGCTCTGTAACGTTTTCTTTTTCCACCATCAAATAAATACCATGTGGCAAGAAAACAAAACTAAAGAAGGGGCAAAAAGGTAAATAAGAACACAGGATTAAGACCCAGAGTTTCTGCTTGTAGGCCTTATTGCTGACTTTATTCAGTCAAATATTTACTTTTCTCCAGCCTTGCCTCAAGTGTTTTAAGAATTAGATGAGCTGATGTTGGCAAAGCAGCTTTCTTGTGAAAAACATTGCAATTTTTATGGAGTACTGAAGGCTGCAAATATATTCCTGCCATGAAACTGATATTTCTCCCTTCCAAACAGTGTTACAGTAGCTCCAGAACTGATTGCACAACCCCCTCTACCCTGGGTGATGCATCAACTCCCTCTCGAGGTTGAAGAAGAATCTACTATATATAGCAGACTTCAAGCTTTTAAGACAAAAGAATGAAGACTGATGGTTTCAGATGCAGTGGTCAAAGTCCCTTTTCTGCTGCTAATGATCTATCCAGGACAGCAATTTATGTCTGCATCTCAGCCAGAGTATTTCCATTACTTCTGGGGAGAAATTGAAATCCCTAAACTAGGAATAGTTGTAATCACCATAGGCTGAAAAAACTTTTAACATTTTTGGAAGGGTCTTTCAACACTTTATCAGAGCCACACAGAAATTAGGACAGGAATGAAAGTGTTAAGATCTATTAATACTTGAATCTAGAATGATGTTTACGTCACTGAATCCACAGAGAATAAAATAATACCAATGGACACTTCAGCTTCCAAGGAAAGGGTAAAAAGGTGAATTCTCTTATACAGCCACTGTGATCTTCTGCTCTAGGCTGCTTTCCTCAAGCAAGAAGTCTAATGTCCAGTAAGTACAGAATAATTTCAAATTTATATGCCACCAGGTTGATCTGTGTGAGTTTCTGTGCATGCACACATGTGCTGCTGTGTATTTACTAAATCTGGATGTTGAGTCGGTTTATGGAACAGCATGTATTCTCTGAAGGTGGTTAAAAACAATCATCCCTATCAGGGTGAAGCTCCAATCTGCCCTTGTAGCCTGTCTCTGTCAAGAAATGGTAAAGAATGCCTGTATGGTGGCCATGTCAGAAAAGCATAAAATGGTGCCATCTTTTCTGTTTAGAGAAGCCTAGAACAAACAATTGTCTCTTTTATGGTATCTACTATATATTCTACTTCTGACTAAGCCAGGCAGAAATCCTGCAACTCTCTGGAATTTCTCCACACTAGCAGGCTTTGTGGCAGCAGAAAAAGCCCCGAAAAACAAAGAAAACCAAAACAACGCCCCACACTCAGTCATCCCTCTTGGTCACCAAGAAAGGGCTGATTATGAGCACGCTGCAGAGACATCCTAATAGCTCTCTCCTGGTCCCAGTTAGTATTTAAATATTTATACAGCATGGATATTATGGGAGCTCACTAGGGTGAGCTAGAATAAACTCTTATCTTCTTTTGGAAGATGTGCATTCTGGCTTAGTTTGCCTCTGACAGCATAGCAAACATTTGAATTCCCGGCTTGGTGAGCTTGATTAAAGATTTTTAGCTCTTTTTGCCTTAAACAATTGAGCAAATTCAGTTTCAAACTTGAGTTGGTCAAAACTGCAGTTTTAGGAAGATAATTGTTTGAATAATCTTGGCCACTGCTCCAGCACACTTTCAGGTGATGTTATAGATTAATTTACTGCTTCAGACTTCTGAACTTTCCCCAAAGATTTTTGATAACTGACAGTTTCTGTGGCCAGAGTCACTGCAGTTTTAGGATAAAGCCCAGCATCTATTAATTCAATGGAAAAACTTCCTTTAATTCAGAAGCTCTGACTCAGAAACCTATTTGCCCTTATTTAGAATTAACATTACTGTGGCTTGTATGGTTCTGAACCCGTAACTGTACAAGATACAGGTTAATATCTATCTATGCAAAGTATGACAGTGAAATTAAAAGAGTAAGAATACCATCTGAAAAGGGCATTTATGGCAAATCTTTCAGTTTCCGCTTTAGTGCTGAAGTTCTGCAATTACATGAATTAAGGTAACTTAAATCTCCTTGTCAGGTTGCAGGCACAGGATAACTGCACCTATCCATCAGTTTGCTTCTCTTGCTGACTGTAACTGGATACAGATGAAGTGAGGAAGAATAGATGTTTAACAAATTGCATTGTTTATTTCATTTATATAGCCTTGACCTTGACTGTTTCCATAAAGCCGTTTCAGTTCCTACTAAAGGTAAGGAAACTTGAATTTGTTTCTACCAGCAGGTTCCCTTTCAGTGCTGCAGCTACACTACATTCTGTATTGCTGCCACCTCAACCTTATTTCTGAGAAAAGTCTTTTCAAGTAGAATCAAAGATACCCTTTTTGGATGATGCTTATTGATTCAAGATGACATCAAACATACCCTTATTCTGTACTGTGGAGTAGCATATTGATGCTCTCTGTACTCACCAACATGACCTCTGGCACATCTGCAAGTGGCATAAAGAAGACTGACCTTGACATGCTCTATACCAGTTTGCAACACAAAAGGTTCAGTACTAAATAGGGGATTAAGTTAGCCAGCAGTGCCACCTTTTATGGGAAAAAGTGTAATGGGGAAAAGGAGAGGAATTAATCTGGTCCCGTGGAGATATCTGCATCTGTTTATTGCCTTTACAGTCCATGGAGAGAAGAAGTCAATGATATATCCGACCTGTTCTAGCTGATTCTTTTAGCGTGAGATGAAGTGCCTATTTCTCTCAAGGGTTTGTAATAAGGGTATACAGTGACTATCTCAAGTACAGATATATAAACCTACAGTTTTTACATATGTATTTGTCAAATGTATTTGGACAAATTAACCCTGGTGCCGGTGTTTTCCAAGGACCATTTATAGTGCACGTGAAGGTTTAGGTTTCTAACTGAACACTCTCCATGGCTCTCTTGATGTTCCTCTGTCTCTCCGTTGATTCCCTAGGAACAATCCTAGACTCCTAATAAAGTAATGCAAATATTTTTGTGCAGTGTCCTTAACTTCAAGTCAATTTTGTTTTCCAGTGCCTAGTCCTTGTAGGATATTATCCAGAAGACCATCACTCTCCAAAGATCAGCATGTTTTATTATAGAGGTCTCTTACCACTATTCACTGAATTTTTATTTCTTCTGTATGTGCTTTGTCATATCTTTCTACTAGGTGTAGCAACTGTTTATGTAACACAGCACAGCTTTGGTGTCTTGGATGTTAAAAAGTGTAACACAGCAAGACCAACTTCCGAGTGAATCAAAGCTAGTAACAATAAACTCAGTTCTGGAGCATGATTTTTCCTGAAAACATTAAAGATGTTTCTAACGTTTTCAGAACATCACAATTTAACAAAGTTACCTTTACCAGTGGAACAAAATCAAAGTCCTAGGAGAACTCACACATGGTATAATATTGGGTGGCCTGGAGCAGGCAGGGGAGATCAGGGTGGAAGAATACTACAGTATTTACTGTGGGTAGTAAAGCCAATGGAAAAACTGACCTTTTCTGCAGGAAGTTCTATTACTTTGACAGCTGGTTTTATCTTAAAACTTTTTCTTTTCAGAGAATAAGTTAAACATTTTTTGGCTATATCCCAGGGTCTAACACTGTCATAAAAGGGAGAAACAGCAGTTTATCAGGGAAAGCGTTGTGAAGTAGGGAAACAGAAGGCAACGTGTGAAGTGTGAAAACTCCAGAATTATAATTTGGAATGTATGGAAGAGCTCAGGTAGAGGAAAAGATTAAATATTGACTTGAAATTAATTATTGGGTTTGAGTTTTCTATTCAAATATTTTAAGTAAGACCTTATTTTTCCAGTGGAAAAAAATATTTCGAATTATATTTTTTGGCCAGTCTACAGTTTTAGAGAAATGTTTTTCATCATTCTAACAATTTCTAGAAGTCTCAAGTGAGGTCTGATGTGTGTTTGGTAAGGTAGGAAGCAATATGATATATAACTTTTATATGTGAAAAAATACAGAAATTGGCAACTGACCCAAATTGTAGAGTTAATTTGTAAGAAAAGCAGATGCCATGGGTGAGCCTAAAAAAAAGACATAATCTAACTACTCTTCATTACATTTTTGTGAATTGGTTGAATATTATCGTGTTTGCTGCACAGATACTCAAAAAAGGTTGAAAGGTTAGGTGTCATACCTCAATTACAAAATCTTCTGAGGAACAGGAGGTAATTATATGATTTCCTTTCCTTGATGATGCTTGTAGTTGTAAGAATGGGTGGCAAGGCTGAATACAGGCAGAAGGAAAACCAACCCTGTCTTTTACATGAAACTGAAATTTTCCTTTTCCAAGGAGAAAGCCAAAGATTGTGTCCTATGGACAGGAACCCTCACTGTTTCCCACAGTGCTTCCTGTCTGCCACTGTGTGCAGAAACAGGGTCCCAGCAGGGCATGGGCAGCATCTTTGTCTTTCAGAAGACGTTGACAGAAGGTTGAAATTATTTCCTTGATTCCTGTCAGTCTTTTTTCTATACTGAAGGACAGCATAAAACACCTTGTCTTGGTTTCAGCTGGGATAGAGTTGATTTTCTTCACAGTGTCTTGCACAACGCTGTGTTTTGGATTTAGTGCTAGGAGAATGTTGATAACTCACTGATGGTTCAGTTGTTGCTGAGCAGGGCTTACCCAGACCCAAGAACTCTTCAGCTTCCCCTGCTCTGCCAGGGGCACAAGAAGCTGGGAGGGGGCACAGCCGGGACAGCTGACCCCAACTGGCCCAAGGGCTATTCCAGACCATAGGACACATGCTCAGTATATAAGCGGGAGGAAGAAGAAGGAAGGGGAGGCATTTGGAGCGATGGCATTTGTCTTCCCAAGTCACCGTTATGTGTGATGGAGCCCTGCTTTCCTGGGGATGGCTGAGCACCTGCCTGCCCATGGGAAGGGGTGAATGGATTCCTTGCTTTGCTCAAGCGTGTGTCTTTTGCTTTCCCTATTAAACTGTCTTTATCGCAACTCACAAGTTTTCTCACTTTTACTCTTCTGATTCTCTCTGCCATCCCATTGTGGGGAAAGTGATCGAGTGGATGTGTGGTGCTGAGTTTCTGGCTGAGGTTAAACCACAACAACCCTTTTTCTGAAGAAAGCAACCCCCCTTCCAAAACAAAGAACCCTCCTACCCACTTTGACCTTCTCCTGAGAGGTGGCTGCTACCACTGACTCTGCCATGACTGCTGTTTCAGTAGCATTCATCTGTCAGTTAACTATAGAATCTGGCTTTGTAACCATGCATTTCAATGTCTACAATGTAAATGCTTTTCTTAAAATAAAAACAAATACTTTCTGTTGCTTTTTCTTTCTTTTTTTTTTTTCTTACAGATGATTTGAGTTTGGAAGACTGTTGAGCACTTAAGTACTGCCATGGAGAAAACACTTTTTGTTCTGAGTTCACAAAGACATGATCTTGAGTAGGAATTCTCTCTCTTCAAAATGTTAATTAAACAAAACAATGGATTTTAATAAATGTGTATATCTACAAGTTCCTGGCCTCAGGGAAGTGTCACCACGATATTTATTGTTTGCATGAATGAGTTTCTCACATAAACACTTTTCCCTATTAAAAGATACATAGCTTATATTTCAAATTATAACAGCTACGAGGGGAAGAAATGGTGGGGGAGAAAAGAGTGTTTTTCAGATGAGGTCTGAAAATAAATGGAGAGTCGATGAAATGGAAAAAAGACAAGAAGACAGATGTTATCTGAAGAGGATGTGCAATGGAAAGCATCTGTTGGTTGGAATTAGGAAAACCAAGAAGTCTGATGGAGAGGTTGCCTCCACAGCTGTGCCTTCAGTGGTATCTTCTACATTTGCGCTGCTGTCAGTGCAGTTACAGCCAAAGGTGGGATCAGTTAGTTATTGGAAGTAGTTCATAAAGGCATTTAGAGATGGCCTGCAGCTATCCTATAATTCCAATATCTTTCCTTTCTCTGAAGGTCAACCCTGTGTTTGCTAACATGGGGGCATGTTTGAAACCTGGCACCCCAGGCACATCTGCAGCCACAGCATACAACAGAGAAACAACAGGATAAAATCCTTTCTACATGGAATCAGAAGGTATTAAATGTTTAACAAACTTAGTTTAACTTTCACATTTTAGTAAATGTACCTGATATTCCTAGATTTTACTGTGGTGGAGGCAGGTCATACCAAGGAACTGTATAAACAGTGTCATTAAACAAGATCATTCAGGTTGATGTGACACCAGGCAGAGATACACAGCATTGAGAATTGTAAAACAATGGCAAGTTTAGTTATTTACTTACAAGTAAACATCCTGCCATTGTTTGAAGAGAGACTGGTGTGCTTCCTAAAGGAGCATTAGCAGTGCATGATGCAACCGCATGCTCTTCTCTGAGCAACAGAATTGTGTATGCAGCAAACCACAGACACCTAATGCTTTGAATGTGGAATTTCTCAAACCAGCGGTGAGAAAGGGACATGGAACATCTTCAGAGAGTTAACAGGAGACATGTCCTACTGTCTTACTTGCACATCTCCCAGTTTATGTACGGCTAAGTGCTTGGCCAAGGTCAGGCAGGATGACAAAAGTCAAGCCCACTTATGGTGTCTTGAAAAAAAGGAATTAAAATCATTACATCTGTCAGCTAATTGCAACATGACTGATGACCCTTTGTGATGGTGCAGCTTACTGGAAAAAGAGCAGTGTAAACTGTGTGGTTAATACTAAGTGATGGACAGATCAATCACCTGAATGTGTGGCCATGAGAACCTGACCTCATCAGAACTGGGTGGTTTTGGTCCTACCTATGCCAGCCATGGAAAGGGAACAGCACAGTGAGAGGAACAGACTAGTAAGCACCCACATATGTTCTGTAACATTACGGAAGTCCTATTATATGCATTGAGTGCATGATGTTTAACAGAGACAGACATTTTGCTTCATGCTTAGGGCTTGAAAGATGAATTTAGGCAAGTACAATAAAAACCTGGAAGAAAATAATAATAGAATGTGACACAATTAGCATGAGTAATGAAATTGTTATAAAAAGATACCAGGCTCATAATCTTTGGTCTTGAGCTACTTAGTGGCTAGCAGCTATATCAACAGTACCAGTGCTTTCTTGCTTTCTGCTTTCCATTCTCATATCTGAAAAGAAAAATCCTAAATGCTAAATCTGGTCGTGAATCAAGTTTGGGGCAGAAGTTATTGAATGAAGCCAGGTCCTTGGGTCATGAAATAAGTAGGCACTAGACCTTCTAGTATTAACATGAGCTAATAAGTGAAGGGAAAAACGTGGAAAAACTGGGTCAGGTCCCTGGCTGAAGCCAGAGAGACACAGAGGAGCAAAACCAAACCAATACACTCCAGTTAAGCAAAGAGAATGAAAGGCAGGCAAGGGCAATGTTCCTGCCATTTCTGTTCCACTTCACTCAAACAGAGAGAGTTTAGGAGGATGGATATGGGATTTATCTGCAACAAGGGATTTTTCAATTCTCTGTAAATAGAACTAATGTTTAAAGTTTATTTTTATTTAAAAATTTTTATTATTATAAAAAAAAAGAAGGAAGTTTTCCAATACAAAGTTGAGCACTCAAAATATTTAATTTTGAAAAAGTCATTGTGGAACATTTTAAGGTCTTCAGGAATTGTTTTTCTTGTCCCCCCCCCCCTTTTTTTTCCAGTAGAAATGTCAACATAGAGATACATTTGTAAAAATTTGTAATGTTGTTAACTCAGCATTTTTTTTCTAAAAATAGTCTAATTAGAAAAGTTGTGCACATAAACTAAAAAGTCTTCTTTCTCTTTCTGTGATGTCTTCTGTATTAGATTTTAAAGATGCAAAAAAAAGTCCATAAATCATAATGACCCATTAAGGAGTATGAATAGATTGAGTTTAGCATAAGGTTTTGTAGCCAGATTTGTACTAGTGCATCATAGTTTCAAAGAGGTAACAACATCATTAGTAAAGTATTTATACTGGCTGTGGAAGCAAGCATATAGGCATCATTTGCCATTGATGCTGTCTGCTCAAAATTCAGTTACCTCTGCTGATCTCTGATGTCACAGACCAGCCATTCAAAAAAGTAAGGTATATAGTATAAAAAGATACGGGAAAAAAAATAAATCTCCTCCTGGAGTGGATGTTTATTATTAAAACATATTTTACCTCCAAAATGAAAAGCAACTAAAACAAAACCACATTAAATAGAATGAAAGTATACTCATAAGCAAGAGGACATAGAGAAGAGGAGGGATGCAAGATAAATTGGGGACAAGAAGGCAGGAAAGGCTAAAAAAGTATTTAAAAGATTGGAAGATGCAATTTTGACATTGAAAGTGTGGAAATATGCTTTTTCAGTCCTTTCCAAAGGGGCTAAGAAATGAAAAGCTGTAGCATTTACTGATCTGTAGAGGTCTTAAAAATTTTTTGACTGTCAGACTCCACTGACTTCACAGGCTTTAGTAAGAGATTATATATCTTGCGTGTAGGTTAATATCTGTATCTCTGCTCTCAGAGTTTTTCATCTAGCTCTTCTGACAGTGGTCAAAACCCTCAAGGATCCCTGTCATGCTCCCAGGAGCTGCCACTGGTATACAGTGACTAAGTGCCATAGCGCTGCAAAGGACCTCCTGAGCAAGTCATCCCGTGCTATCACAGGCATCCAGTCACAGAGATTCCTTAAAAAGATAAAATGTTAACACCTTAAAAGGAGCTACCACCTCTGCTTTTTGCTACTCCCTCATAACAAGCATGTTCATTTGCATTTAGAACTTTTCTATATACCTTTTGTTGGTATTTGTGTTGCTTTATGCTTTGTACTAACAGATGAAAATACAAACTTTTTTGTATATATACATTTAAATAGAGAAAGAAAGGGCCTTTAAGAGATACAGGAAAACACAATTGTTATTATTTTTATTAAAATATTTTCTCATGTCCATCCTGATCCTTTATTATCACCTTCTGATAAGACTGTATGCTGTACTGTATTAAATTACAGCCATAAAGGCCCATATACAGCCATTTGTATGTTGTTTGTGAGAAGAGGAGGAAATGTTATAGACAGAATATGGTCTTTAAGACACAAACTTGTTTTGGACTTTCCTGATGGCTCACAGGCTCAAGAGGAAGTGGAATTGTTCTGGTTTTGGCTGGGATAGGGTTCATTTTCTTCACAGTAGTGAGTATGGGGTCATGGTTTGCAATTGTGCTGGAAACAGGGTTGATAACACAGGGATGTTTTCGTTCCTGCTGAGCAGGGTCTACACAGAGCCAAGGCATTTGCTGCTCCTCACCCCACCCCACCAGCCAGGAGGCTGGGGGGGCACAAGAAATTAGGAGGGGGCACAGCTGGGACAGCTGTCCCCAACTGACCCCAGGGATATCCCACACCGTATGATGCCATGCTCAGCAAATAGACTGGGGGAAGAAGAAGAAAGGGGGGGTCGTTCAGAGTGATGGGGTTTGTCTTCCCAAGTCACTGTTACGTGTGATGGAGCCCTGCTGTCCTGGGGATGGCCGAGCACCCGCCTGCTGATGATGGGAAGAAGTGAGTGAATTCCTTGCTTTGCTCTGCTTGCATGCATGGCTTTTGTTTTACCTATTAAACTGTCTTTATCTCACCCCATGAGGTTTTTTCCCACTTTTACTCTTCCAGTTCTCTCCCTCATTCCAACCGGGGGGACGTGAGTGAGCAGCTGTGTGGTGCTGAGTTGCCAGCTGGGGTTACACCACGACATGAATATATCGATGAGCCTCAGTGTGACAAAGGACAGATTCCTCACAGTGTTGTAGAGAAATGCTGTCACCACTCTGGTAATAAATTGCCATGATTTAAACTTATCAGAATGAGAATCTCCAAGCCTTAATGGAGAGTATATACGGTTGATGTAGGACCCATACGCAGGGCTGTCACAGCCTGACCTCACTCGCTACAACAGCAGTGGGTTTTGATTGCACCCTGAACACTTCAGACGTATTTTTCTCCCTCTCTTGCTCCCTGCTGGATTGGGACGCCAGAGATGGTGAATGTCACTGCACATTTTAGCTCCTGACAGCAGGCTAAGGACAGCAATGTGAAAAGGGGATGTAAAACCTACTTTAAATCTTTCCCTGAGTGGAAAAAACTAGTGGCTTGGTAAGAGGAAAAAGAGTCTTCCGCTCACCGGGGCTGGATGAGGTCCAGCACATGTCGGCAGCGACTGCAGATCACTAATGACAGATGGCTGCCCAGTGACCTATTCGAAATGGCTATTGGTCTCCATCCAGAGTCTCATGAACAGGTATCTGTATTACAGCTGGTGCTAACTGGCGTCTTTGTTAACAGTCTCAGCAGAGAAACCAAGGACCGAGTGGCCTGCAGAGATTGAACTGTCCTCTCCCCCTGCTGCAACAAGGTTGAAGCATATTGGCAAGAAAATCTTCCCGTATGCTACATAAATTTGCATGTACTTTGTATTTCCAATGTCTTCCCTGAGTAACAGACACTTCAGAAAATATGATTAATTTTGTATTTTTGCAAAAGCTTCACAGACATTTAAACAATGCATCTATGCATATTTATTAAAGAAGCAGCTTTAAGAGATCCATAGTTAGAATTGGTTGAATTTTACAATCAGCTCTCAATTCCATTTTTTATATTTGAAAAAGAAAACCCAGCATACCCTTCTCATTGTATTGACATGGTTAAAAAAGCACACAAAAACCCCAATCAAACAAACAAACAAATCCACAACATACTTTTATTTGAGTACTTAGAAAGTATTTTCATATATTTTACCTTAATTCACTTGATTATGAAGGAAACTGGATTAATGGAGAAGTTTTGCATTAGATGTCAGACTATTTTTGACGCAGACTCCAATCAATACTGAAACAACACAGCTTATTGCCTCTGTTCCTGTAGCAGTGATGAGTAGGAGATGAGTAACAACCAAGATAGATTTGTCATGTACAAATCCCATCAAACCAATCTAAACTCTCTTTGTGACAAGGTGACAGACTTTGTGGACAGGGAGAAGCAGTGGATGTCACGTATCTTGGCTTTAGAAAGAGTTTTGACATGGTCTCAGATGGAACTCTCATAAGCAAACTTGTCGGGATAAAACTACCAGGTACAAAAATAATTGAGTAACTGCACCCAAGGTATAGACACTAATGGAAAGAGACAGAGACGAAGGTTCTGCAACAGTGTCTTTTTCAATGTATTTGTTAAATCACCAATGACACAGACACCAGAAATATGTTTTGAAGGACAGGCTTAGAATTCAAAGTAATTTTTACATATCTGAACAAACAGAGAAAAATGAAATTCAATGAATTTAATGGGGACAAATACAAGATTTTGCATGTAGGTGGGAGTAATTAGTTCCACAGATAGAAAACAAGGAACAGTCAGCAGTTCTTCCACAGAAGGCCTTGGGATTATGGTTGATCACAGGAGGAAAACAAGGCAATGATGGCATGCTGTTTCAGGTGTGCCGCTTAGAAGATGAGAGAAGAATCTTCCCTTTTTCCTCAACAGCACTCACAAGGTTTTAGCTGAGCTCGTCTTTGTACACCACATTCCTGGAGCAAGGAAGAACAATTAGAGTCTGTAGGAGATCAGTAGAAAATATGAGCTGGGAAGAAAGCTGGCATAAAAGGACTTAAAGATTTTTAGTGTGAAGAGATGATTGAGAGAACAGCTTTTAATTGTGAAAGAGGCTGCTGTTTAATGAATTCTTCATGGGTATAAACCATGGCAAAATGGTTTCAAATTAGATAAAAAGAATATATTCCTACTAGTACAGAGAGGCAGCATACCTGTACTGATTTTGTTCTGGCTGGTATTATGGTAGTCCCTTTTGCACATTGTCTTTGGTTGGCCTTCAGCTCAGGAATGATTCATCAACAGCAGGTTGAGAAACTGATCTAGAAAACCCAATCAGGTATTTCAGAGCTCTGTTTTAATATAAGTCTATGGGTGAACCAGATTTACCTGTAGACAGACTTTCTGCAGCAGAGTACATATACCTTGAAGACCTCCTGTAACACAGCATACCACTGAAGTCAGGATGGTGATGCTCGTGTATTTCAGGTTCCATCCCTGTTTTTCAGGACTTTGTTTGTTCCTTTTATTATAGAACTAATAGATATTAATACTATTCATGCTGTGCAGTCTTAAAACAGGCACTACTCACATGTCCATTGTATGTGAAGAGCAGAATCAAGTTAAACAGGGAGCTATACATAGGGACACAGGCAAAAAGATTCACAAATTAGTGAAAATGGAAAGAGTAATCATTAAAATTACTGGATTAAGTTGAGATATTAACACAAAAGGATTTAAATAGCTGTACCTTTAAGAAGGGAATATAAAAATATGCATAACTAATACAGATCTAGACAGTAGTGACTTGTCAGGCTAATCTTGTTCCCACCTCTTACTTGCTGCACTCACGTATTACAGCCTACCTTAAAACAGGTTAATGTTATGTGTTGAACTCCCAAACAGGTCTCACAGAAGATCAGCCCATTTTGAGTAGGTACTGGAGTCCTGTCAAGAATGTGTCATATGAGCAGCCTGCTTGGACTGAAACCTCTTCGATGGTGGGATACTCCATCTTACTTCTGTATAGTGCTTAGTATGCTGTGCACAGAAGGGAAGGGATCTGCTTTCAATGAAGTATAAATGTCAAAAATCAAACATTGAAATACTATCTTAGATGTTACTGAATGTGTAAGAAATACTGGTAGCATGATCACATCAAATCATATCAACTGTTTTTTACATAATTTTATTTCCATTAATAAAGAAAAAAATCATGAATGTATGCAGCTACTGTTGATTTTTCTCTCTGCCAGGAATGACCCATAAAATTTCACATTTCAACTGACCACTCAAGTTCAAATGGGTGAACAGTGCCAGAGAGGTGGAGAAGAGGAGGTAAAATGTTCTATAATTGGTTGTCTAAAGGGTCTTTCAGGCCACTTTTCAGACTTTAGGCACCTGAATGCGATGTCTACATTACAATTGTAATTGCTATAATTTACAAAGGTAGTTGCCGTAGTCTCTAGCTCTGGTCGGTGAGAAGATATTGGCATATCTTTATCTGGAGCCTTTTGGAAATAATAACACATCTCTCTGAGTAAGAGAAAGCAGTTATATTTCTAACTTAGATAGAGCTACCAGTGTGGGCACTCAGTTGAAATTACCTATCTGTCTGTCTATCTAAGCTTTATGGTGCTTGGTTGCCTACTGGGGTTAAACCACAACACATATAAGTACAAGAAATTTCCTTGTCACAATTTCAATATCAAAACAGGTCCGAAACTTTCCTTTATAGAGCTTAGTCAATTATTTCAATTTGTGAACATACTTTTATATCTGCATGGTCAGTTTTTCCCTTCAAATACCTATGAATTTTGAATTATTAACAACCATGACAACCAGAGCTATGTTCTCTCAATGACTAGGGTCTTAGTAATGTATATAATGGCGCTTTAAAAGCGCATTGACTATATCTAACCGTTTCACTTTGCAGCCGGACTACTAATATATACTCTCTCGTAGCACTCATCAGTGGACCTGTTCCTTCAGTAGACCAGCTAACATTGTCACTGTTGAGATTGACCCAACCTCTATTGATGTCAGTTGCTTTAGAGTACAGATATCTTGAATACTTTTGCACTCAAAGGCTGAAAGCTTTAATTTGAACCTTGTCCTTCCCTTTTGCTTCCATTGAAAGGAAGAGGACAAAAGCATCATAGTGACCTTGAAAATAATTATATTCATGGAAATTATGGAGTTAAACTAAAAATGATACTCCTTCAATGCTTTTCTGTCTTAGCTATCCCTGTCCCCTGTTAACATGATTTTTCTATTTAAAAAGTTTGTACACATACATATGTATATTTATTTATTTATATATGTATGTTTCTTATAAAATAGAAGTACAAAAAGGTGCCATTTACTGGTTGAGTCTTTTAGCTCAGTGGCAAAAGATTTCCCCCCCCCCCCCATTAATTCTGCACACTGAATCCTGCAATTATTTGTAAATTCCAAAACAACTGCTGAGGGCTTTGCAGTCCTGTGCAATTTGCTATATGTTGCTTGGGCACTTAGCACTTTCTAAGGCCTAAAATATCTCCAAAGGCACAAATATTCTTATTTATGTGCTGCTGATGTGAACTGAACACAGGTTTAAAACATATCAGCCTCTTGATACTGGTATTTATTTTAAAACTGTGGCTCCCTTTATACCTTGCCTGTTTGAAATACAATGTTTATTCTTTAAATGATCACCATGATGGTCAATTGTGTGGAGGTAGTGCTGTGGTTTAGCTGCAGCCGGCAATAAAAAACTGCACAGCTGCTTGCTCACCTTCCCCCCACAGCGGACTGGGGGAGAGAATCGGAAGAGCAAAAGTAAGAAAACTTGTGAGTTGAGACAAGAACAGTTTAATAATTGGAATAAAATAACAACAACAAAAATAGTAATGAAAAGGAAAACAACAACAACAGAGAGAGAGAGAGAGGAACAAAGCCCAGAAAAAACAAGTGATGCAACCACTCACCACCTGCTGACTGATGACCAGCCTGTGCCCAAGCAGCAATCTCTATTCCTCAGGCAACTCCCCCCCAGTTTCTATACTGGGCATGACATCCTATGGTCTGGA
>BOSO01005451.1:19520-45580 GCA_018403395.1 Gorsachius goisagi
GCCCCTGGCAGAGCAGGGGAAGCTGAAAAGTCCTTGGCTCTGGGTAAGCCCTGCTCAGCAACATCTTAACCATCAGGGTGTTATCAACATTCTTCTCATCCTAAATCCAAACCACAGCACTATGGCAGCTACTAGGAGGAAAATTAACTCTATCCCAGCTGAAACAAGGACAGGTAGCAGTGCTGTGACATTCTTAGTTTTAATGGTTTTTTTCCCCATTTTTCGGAGGAAAGGGCAGAAAATCAATGTAAGACAGAGACAATGCGAAGTCCACTGTACATTCTCTCTATGATCCTGTATGCTCTGAGACTTAGGAAGTAAAACTGAAAGAACAGCCAGATAGGAAATTGGTGGAAAAGTTGCTATTTTTAATCTGGTTCTAAGCTCTTTGTGTACTTAGAAATAAGTAGCTCTGCCTCGGAACAAAAGTGCCTTCTATTAAAAAAGAAAAAAAAGGAGATTGATTTTCATTCTTAAAGTCTCATGGAGAGAAACAACACATAAAAATGTTATTTTAATAATTGCTGTCCTGACTGGATACTCTTAAGCAGTCATGGAGGTCTAGCATCATTATTATTTGGTCCTTCAGAAGAAAAGTTAATTTCTTTCTATTTTTCAGTATGCTTACATTAGCTAAAGAGCCCTCATAAGCAAAAAAATTCCTTATGTATACTAAATGGTATACAAGGTAAGTATGAAAACATGTACCGAAAGCTCTGCTATAATTTCTAAGGGAAAAATGCATACTTTGTCAGAGACAGATACAGATTCAACGTTCTAGTCAGATATTAGCTGTTATTTAATGAATTGCTTTATGAATTAAACATTACATTACTGATTACCTGACCATTTCTACCAGTTTTATAGATGTCAGATGCCACTGACTGTGGTAGGTTGACACTCAGGTTTGCACCTGGAAGAGCAAAATACAATATAATATGTATTCTTCCCTCCCTTTTTTTAGTTAGTGGGAATTCCCATGGCAGTTACATGCTCTCAGGGAGGTCAAAAGTCTGCAACTGCATCAGGATGAGGGACTGGGAATGATTCCTTGCACCTTTTTTTTTGCTTTTCTTCTTCCAGAGTAGCCATGACCTAGCTTGAAAGAAGTATAACAACACAAGGAAGCTGGGGGAGCTGCCTGCCTAAGTGGCCAAGCTACAGTGAATACAGTACTGGCTATTTGCTCAATTAGTGTTAGGAAATGGCCAGCCAGCCATTTAATGAGCATGGTCCTACTGTGGCGTACACTGGCATATGTGTGTGTAGCAGATCTGTTTCCAGCAAGCTCCAGAGTTAAGATGATTTTTGTTTACACTCCATAAATAGTTGTCATTTATAGCCCTATCAGTTATAACAGGTAGCATATGGCTCTTTCTATTGGCATGGAAAGACGAATAATTTTTTTCCAGCTGGGGATATTCATATCCCTTATCTTTAGGACCTAACTTAAGCTCAAGATGCTCATTGCCTTAATCATCCTATACATAAAGGTTCTGTGAAACAACCTGAAGCTCTGTACTCATATGGCTGTACTCTCGCTTCCTTTCTTTTACCCCATTTTACCTCCCCTCTTTCACTCATTCCTTTATACAGGGAGCCATTCCTTCAGTATATTCCCTAACACTGAACTTATCCTGCTTTCCAATTCTCTACTTCTTTGAAAGCCAGGTCTCACGGACCTTTTCTTTTCCTATATTATAAATGTTAACTCCACCCCCTTCTGCAATTGCCTGGGGGGGCTGACTCATGCACATGGTTGTGAAAAAAACTGCAGACAAACCCGCCCTAAGGATTCCAGCTTGATTAGATGCAATGCACAGTGGTTTACTCTCTGTTAAAGGCTTTTTTTCTTTTTTGTTTTTGCATTTTCAGTACACTTTTCAGGTATGATGACATAGATTTCAAAGGGATATCTATAAAACTTGCAAAAGGCCGAATCTGCCACGCTCCCATCCATAGCAAAACTTGCCAGATATCGACAGATTTTTAATCTGGGATTTCCCCTCCTACTTCACCCTTCCTCCCTGGAAGAAATAAGCGAGCCTAGTTTCAAAAGAGGCTTTCAAAGATGTTGGGATGTGAGTCTTTGCACTGACCTCTTTTACAAGTCTTTATATGAAAGGGAAACGGGAAGCAAGAACCAGCCTCCTACCACACCTTGCAGAGAACAGGAGAAACCTTGGTACCGTCTTTTTCAGCTCCTTTCGGGGATGGTGACACAAAGGATGTTAGGGATCTGCTGCAAACAGCTGGAAATTCACTACTGGTATGAAAATGCAAATTAAAACCTGTTAAGCAAGGGACACAACGGTTAAATACATATAAAACCTTGTATATACTACACATAACATTTTTGTTCTGCAAGGTAAAATAAATCTGGGCTGGTCAAAGACTCTACAGAAGTAATTGCCACTGTGAGCCCTTCTATCACAAGAACAAATTTCACTCTTCCTGAAAACAAGAAAGACAAGGTACTTCAATGAAAGCTTGAAAGGGTTTACTTGCTAAGAGCATCAGGGTCTGGCTGGCAGCTCAGTGTAGCTATATTTTCTAATAATTTTGCAGAAAAGATGGATGGAGGGATTACAGAATGTTTTTGTTTCAAGAAACCTATGTAATAGTTAGTGAACATTTATTTGCATTCCGGTGACTCAGTTGAGGAGACTCTCTATAAATCTCACTTTAGCTTTCCCTTTTAAACCCTCACACTGCCTGTAAACCTTCTCTCTGATATTTTTGTAAGGTAAACAAGTCAACAAAAACCCAGGGCAGGAACCAAAACTGGCAGGAAGATTGTGCTTGCAGAACAGCTGGGTTATGAAATTACTAGGTTGTTCACATCATTCCCTGTGCATTCAGAAATGAGGACAGCTTCTCCTTCTTTGACACACAGAAATGAAAATATGTTTTCATTTCTTAACTTAAATATGAACCAATTAATATGTCACGGCTTTCAGAGAACAAGTTCACAGTTGAATTGGTTGATAATGGAGGTTCATTTGCTTCGTCTATGTCTACCCGATCAGTGCTACAGTTATATCTATGTATCCTTGCTAGGAGCACATTAAGAAGTTTGCCTAACTGTTTAAAAAAGCTTGGTGGTCTTTAGGTTACCTCTGGTGAAAGAGAAAGTGAGAATTCCCGACAGAGACAAAGGGAGATAGCAATGTGAAAGCAAAGGAATTAGACAGGAAATTAAGATCACGTGAAGAGGGTCACCAAAAGGTTTATGTTGATACTTTTAAATATTTAGCATCATAGGACTGAATTTTAAGGAAAATTTCTATTCTACAGAAAATGAGTCTCCATTTGTGATAGAAAAGCAATGGGGAAACAATCAGATAAGCAGACATTCTGCATCTTGAGCTGCATATATCTCCTCAGACCTAGATACTTCTTTTGCTGTTCCTCGTCTTAGTCAACAGTAAGAAGTGACATCTCTTATCATTTTTCTTGTTATTAGACCAAAACAGATGTTCCAGCTTACAGTGGAGAAGATGAGCAAGCCCTGACAAGCAGCATGCTCCTCGCCTCCCTCACAGTGCTGCTTCCAGTAACACTGAGGTTGCCTGCTCACTCTCCTGCTCATAAGACACCAAGTTTGATAAGGCCTGTGAAAATTCTACACAATGTCTTCAATTTTTTTGTAGATCCACAGTGATGTATTAGCTCAACAATACACATAGAGAGGAAGAATTAAAGCCACAGCACCCATGGAAAGTACAAAAACATTACAGACAAAGTCAAATGAAATCCCACATTTTGGGGATATAGCTGAGCTTTTGTTCTGTGGTGAAATACAAGAAGGTTAAATATTTTAGTAACAGTCTGGGTTTCGCGTAGCAGAAACCAACCTGCAGCAGTACAACCTCATTGTACACACTTGTTACATTGTCCTGATTTCAGCTGGGCTAGAGTTAATTTTTCTCCTAGTAGCTGGCATAGCGCTGTGGTTTGGATTTAGTGCTAGAAGAATGTTGATAACTCACTGATGGTTCAGTTGTTGCTGAGCAGGGCTTACACAGAGCTAAGAACTTTTCAGCTTCCCCTACTCTGCCAGGGGCACAAGAAGCTGGGAGGGGGCACAGCCAGGACAGCTGACCCCAACTGGCCCAAGGGCTATTCCAGACCATAGGACACCATGCTCAATATAGAAACCTGGGGGAGTTGGCCAGGGGGGCAACGATCACGGCTTGGGGATGGGCTGGCCATCAGTCAGTGGGTGGTGAGCAAATGCAATGAGAATCACTTGTTTTGTATATTCTTTTGTCATTGTTATTATCGTTATTATTATTATTATTATTACTACTATTATTATTTTCCTCTGCTGTTTTATTAATCAGTCTTTATCTCCACCCATGGGTTTTACTTTTTTTTCCCAATTCTCTCCCCCATCCCACTGGCTGTGTTGTGCTCAGTTGCCAGCTGGGATTAAACCATGACATACAAAGTATTATATTATTTACAGAAAGAGAAAGATTACAAGTTATTTTCACTATATACTCAAACATCATCTCCACTGTATACCACCTGTCAGTACTGAGAGAGCAAAATATATCACTAAACTGAAAATACTTAATAACTGATAGCTGCCCGGGGCTGAATTTTTAAATAAATAAATAAAATAAAACTAACTTGCATTACCTAAACAACATATGACATCTCTGAGTTCTAATTAAAGTTTCCACTTAGAGTCCATGGAACATAAATAAGGTTTGGACATTCCTTAGGCAGTCAAAAAGGCTCCCTTTCAATTTATTAAATTCAGCTAATAAGTTTTTTATAAAAAAGCTCTTGTGCTGTCTTGTCACTTTAGATTATTAGCAGCACACATTGTGTCCAAGTGCAGTGCAGCTTGATGACCTGCATTAAGTGGCTGGATGGCTGCTGGAAAGGCTTGAATGAAGCTCGTGGACAGAAAGATCATCAGAAATTGCCCTGACAGTAGAGTGAAGTTGGAAGGAGTGTTTACTCATTTGTCACTCAATTCTTCATCACCATGCTTACCAGTTTATTTTTGTCATGCCCCAAAGCTCTTCCTTTTGCAACCACATTATGATTTAAACAGAGCAAGGAAAATATATAAATGGTTTAGGAATATCCTTAGAAGTAACCTGTGAAGCCATTGTAGCTCTGAGACACAAGTGTCTCCATCTCTTCAGCTAGGTCTACTCTGAACCATTAGTTTGTATGAATAAGATCCACATGGGAACGTAATCTGGTGTCTCTGGAGTCCTGTTCCCTGACTGTTGAGACCACAGTGCTGTGACTTTCTTTCCCAACCAATGGTCTGAAAAATGGGAGAGCCAGGAACAGAAAAATAGATGAGATAGATACTTCTTGATTGGAGAAGATGACATTAAACTGTATGCAAATGTTAATAGTTAAGGAAGGATGATACAAGGATAAGTAAATATTATTGTCTCCATAAGCTACCTTTCCATAAAGGGTAGCAACTAATACTGTTCACTAGACATAGACCTCAGATGTCTGCAGTGTTTTAAATGACCCTTGGAGGTATTAAATAGGACCATGCCCCTTTCCCTGTTACAGAAATTTGATATTCCACTGAGTGCTGGTGATTTTTGATCATATGCTTTTCTCACAAAAAAAACCCCTATTCTTTCAGAGTTTCTCGACCATATTTTTCCTCTGGCAATCGAGCAGCTGTTCCATGGGTGAATCATTGTAGTAAATGCTTGTGAGTATGAGATGTAGTGAAGCACAAGATAAAGCTGAAGTAGAACACACTTTCATGAGTGAATAATTACCTCTCAGTTTGCAGTCCTCAGTTCCAACATGACTTCCAGAAAAAACTGAGACCTTGCATGTTACTTTTTTAACTCTCTTCCGTCCTCTAAAACAAAAAATAAAAATTAAAAAAAATGTGAGGGAGATACAGGTCTGGAAGGAAATTATTATAGCATCCATTTCATCAAGCTAGTCAGGCTTTTTACTCCTTTAGTCCCAAATTCAAACTCCTTCCTCCACTTATTAGAAAATGTTTCTAGTTTCCAGCCTCCACCCCTTTAATATTCATACGTGGAATATCCATTCCATTTAATATCTACTAGTCTATCTTCTAACATCATCCTTTCATTTAAGCAGTTTTCACACTCCCTGTTTTTATGCCCCTCTTCCATTCCTGTATAGAGGTCAGTTTTCTCAATTCTTACCTTCTTTTTTTCTCATACTAAACAAGCCAGATCTTAAAATAACTTTCAGAAGCAAATTTTCCATCTCTCATTATCCTAGTCTCTCTTCCTTTCCCAGTTCGATCTCTCTTGGATAAGCGCAACCATAACTCTATGCAGTGCACTTGGCCTTTGTAGGTTCATATTGATATTTTGCCTCTAGTGAAATTACTTTATCTATCTTCTTTATCCACTGTTTTTCTTTTTCTATATCACTCACGTAGCTACTAGCAGCCAGATGTTTCTTTTTCTGTTCCTTTCAAATGCTGAGCTCCCACTTCATCACTGACGTGATATTTTTAGTTCATAAGTTCCCATTAAACTTTTTCTCATTACTGTTAACACTGTTTTCAACGTTATTTTGTTGTCCCCACATGCCATTTTCATCCTTTTCTGTATTATTGAGCCTTTGAACTTTGTACAGAAATAATTTCATTTAACTTTCCATACCTAAAGGGCAACTAATAGAGAGCTTCCCTTGTCAGTCAGTGGAATATCACAGGTACCCCAAAAGTGTAAATTCACCACATTTTCACTTAGGGGTCTGAGACAGCTGAAAGAAATAAACTTCTGTATTTATTGTAGAGAGAGCATAGACAATGAGTTTAGACACAATACCTGATATTTTGATGTCTGGAGGTGCAGAGATGAACCCACCTCCCATTTCAGTAAGGAAGAATAGAGGGATTTATTTGGGTTTGAAAGCATTCATCATTAGAATCATAAAATAATTTAGGTTAGAAGGCACTTCTAGATTCAATCACCCACCCCAGACTCAGAGTTTATCAGAGCATGTTATTCTTGCATATTTTTTTCCTGCAGAGATCTATGAGCTCATTTATAAGTGATGAGAATTCTACCCAACAAAACATTCAAGCTTCAATATTCACTAAAGTAGATTTCAGATAGCATCATGGAAAATATGCAATCCTGCTGTGTTGGTTTGCTATATAAATCAAACTGCTAAGGAGTAGAAACAATGCTCCATGCTTACAAACCTCATCAAAAAAGAGAAAAATGACAAATATCTGCTATCAACTATATGCAAAGCATCTGCAAACCAAGAATTATTCACTAAAGGCATTTGTGAATAATTTCACATAATGAATAAATATTCACACAGCACCAACAGGAAAGACAGCAAAATTAATCAAATAAAATTATTTGCTGCCAATCACTCATACAACTCCTGTCTTTAAAACTTCAAAAGCAGTTGCCGTACTGTATTTTGTTCAAGCAGCTTTAAGACTGTTGATTCCATTCTAGTCCAGATTTTCTTAAATTTAAAGTGCCTCTTGGAAAACGTTATGCCAAATGAAGTTGTACTAACTTAAATTTCTGTTCTGAACATCTCCTTTTGTTTCCATTATTAACCATATTACTCCTGATGCCCAGATGATTTAAAGTTTTGTGGGGTTATTCTGATATACATAAAAGGCATGAAAAGCTGAACATGGAGGCTGAAAAGGATGGCAGGACACTCCATGGGGAAAACAAACAATGGGCACAGCAAGACCCAGATGCATTGCACCTAAACTAAGGTATGTAACCATGTCCTTCTTTCATCAGTGAAGAGAGGGAGAGACGCTGCTAGAGGTTGAATCAGATACTTAAGTTCTAAGTTGTCTGCTGTGCACTGGTCTTTTACTCAATTCACTAAATACAGAAAAGAGCATCAGATAATTGGTCTGTTAAATAAAACTGGGTACCTGTCTATAGTGAGATAAAGTCCATGGAGTGTTTGGAGCAAGGCAAACTCCTCAGATAGGATTCCCTAATCAGCAAAGCTATTTTGTTATTACAGAGTCTCAGTATTTGGGGGTGTGCACAGGTGGGGTCTAGAAGAGATCAGGAGGTCACACTTTTTTCACGCAAGATGAGGTCAGAGATATGGTACTAGAACTTTTCCAGGGACTAGAAACTTGACCACCGCGCTAGCCAAACTATACTGGCCATGCAGAGTACTGAGACTACACAGCTCATGCCAAAGCCTGAAGACTTTTGTGTGTCCCACTTATGTAAATTAAGGATTTTTTTCCCCCGAAGAACACAGGCTCCGCATAAAGCTTAGGCATATGGCCTCAGCAGTAGTGCCAAGATAATTTTTCTAGTTCTCACAATAAACATGAGTATTTCCCTACGAGGAATTTGAAACCTTTTCAATACTGTTACCCTCCCAGTAAAGCAACAGGCTTAAGAAGATTCCAGGGAAATGGTACAGATCATAATTATATATCTCATTGGAAAACAAGTCTAAAACCCGCACTCTTTTTCAGAAAGATGTAAATAGATGCAAATTTGATGTGAAATTACTGTAGTCACATTAGTTTTGATGAAAGTAAGCCAATGTACATCTGTTAAGGTATTCTGAAAGAGTTTGCCTCTATTTCTTCTTTCTAAAGTGCTGTTAAAATGAACTGATGGGGCTAAGTGAGGAAACCCAGAGACATAAGATACAGAAAGCTTCCCTTAGAAGCAATCTGAATACACCCTTCAATTCAGGGAAGGTAAGCTGAGAATGCATGTCAAGAAAAGTATTTATATATCATTATTTTTTTTCAAACTGTTCTTGCTGTATTTTTACTCCTAATTTGTGCATTTTCACTGTGAATTCTGCATGCAAAATGACTGCTCATGGTGTACTTTACATTAAAAGAAATGTAAGTTAAAAAAGAAGAAAGAAAGAGAACAGGGACCTGTAAAACATGCAGGAGATAAAAGTAAGAAAATGAAAAAGGAAAAAAATAATGATCAAATCAAAACATCTAGCAGAGGCGGTGTTGGAATGGGACAAGAGATCAAAGGTGAAAACAGTGTTTGGAAGTTTTGTATACCGGCAGCATGTAGTTCGTTCATTAGCGTAAATGTACTTTGTGCTCGGCTACAACCTTCCCTCAGTTGGTCAGTCCTGCATGCTTGCAGTCACAGAGACTTTTGGTTGGGCTGGGAACTTTGTCCTTGAGTAAGCAGATGGAAAATTATATCTGTATATGTGTATGTGTGCATATACAGTGGCAGGGAACCACACATGTATATACATGCCAATGCGTCTAATGTTCTTCCATTTCCTAATTAAATTTCAGCAGTTTTATTGACTTTGTTGTAGCTGTGTCTTCTCCCTGTCTTTCCCACAAGCTGTTGTAGCCAATGCAGGGAGAGTTATACTAAAGAACAGTGATTAAGTGGGTATTTCTGAATCATGGCATCCTTACAGCTCATCTTCCATCCAGCCCAGCCCACTCTTCACCGCTGCAATGTACAGCCCAGCGCCATGTCACCTACCCCCTTTTGCTTTTAGCCTTGCTGGAACTCAAATTATCATATTCCTCACAAATACGAATGGCTGTGAGTTGCTTTATTTTTTCTAATAAACTGCTCTTGGCTGACAACTATCTTACAGCTAGATGGGATATTTAATACTAAAATCATGTTTGATAATGAAATGCTATATCAGCCTTAGTTTCCCTGCAGTCTCAACTGTAATAGTGTTTTCAAATCACTGTGTGATTGGTTTCTTTCCCCCCCACCCACCATAAACAATGTGCAATTCCTGTAATATTATTTTTTCTATTACTCTGATTCCCCTAAGGTTCCAAAACTATTTCCACATTTACTGTGTTAGTATCTTCAGCTTGTTCTTGCTCTGTAGCCTTGGAAACATGTTTCAAAATCTCATTCCTGTGTTGGCTTGGTTTGTCAGGAGTGAAGGTCTGCACAGACAGGTTAAATAAAACAGGCTATTATTATTATTACTACTATTACTGCCTTTGTGGCTTCTTAAACTTGTGTGCTCTTTTCACAGTAGCTAATGCAGTAAACATGTAAGGAAAAGCCCAGAAGTAGTGCCAAAAATGGTTTTCCATCTTTTCTTACACTTCTGACTTCCTCAAACCATCATTGCTTTGACCCTTATCCTGAACCAAGGGCAATTCTTCCTTCCCTTCCACAAGTTCCTCATGCCTACACACCTCTGTAGCATAAAGTTCAAATTAAAAAAGTCAGCAGAGCTGAGTAGGTGGTGAGCCACTCAAGGTTTTCCCCATAGTATTAGCACAAATAACCACGGGGATATGTCTCACCACCTGTAGGACATGTTGGGGCATCTCTCCCTAGACATCCCCCAACAGAACAGTGCCTGTCTAAAACACTTCAGTAGACCAAAGGAGACTGGAGATAATTTTATTAATGTTTTCCACTTAGTAACAGCATAAAGACACATCATAGCCATCCCACTAGGAGTTTACATCTTTAAGCATATGTGGAATAATGTGTTTCCTGAAGGAGAAGAGACAACGTCTGCTGGTGATTGCAGCTGCTTTTTCACAGTCCAGCTGCCTTTTGTCTCTCTCTTCAGTGGGTGCTATGGAAAGCCTTTTGGGATCCCAGCTACAATATCCATCATCTGTGGTTTCAGCATCCAACATGCATTTCCATAATCAGATTCGATACCATTTGTTGGGTCAGTCCTCAGTTGCCTGCCATTCATTTAAATCCCCATCTCCTCTCTCCCTTAAGTGCATCAGACCTGTGTTGTTCCTCCTTTATACTTACAATTTCAGGATGCCATGGACTGCTTGACACACACTATTATAATGGAATAGTGTGTGAAAGGTTTCATTATTTTGGCATTTTTATTATAATAAGTTTTTGCCTTCGTCTTCCAACCACTTATTTTCTTGGGAGACCAGTGCTTTTAACAGCTCTATTGTTTTCAGTTTACAGAGTGCAGCTTAATGCCTTCTTTTTCCAAGAGCAGCAGCCACATAACTCACTCTTACTTTACTGATACTGCCAATGATAGTGTTGTGCTGTAAGCAAATATTTTCCCGTATTCTCTCTTTGAACTGTAGTCTGCTATTCCTCAGTGTCATTTTTGAATTATCTAGGTAATTCTCCTGCATACAGACTGTTACACAGCCTTCAGCACTACTGGTTTTACTATTCCGCAATACTGCGTAAAAAGGAGGTTGTGTATTCCTGCTAAACTCCGAGCCTTAAAGGCGTTTATGAGCTACTTGTAGTGTTTCTCTGCTACTTGCTTCATATTTTGTATTTGATTTGCTTTTGAGTTCAGCAAGAGTGTATCTTCTGCCATTGTATTGACCAACCTTCCTGGCTTTATGAGCTGCCACCCAAAATCTTACCAGAAGGCATATAGCATATTTCTTGGAGACCTAAAGGGAAGGACATCACACAAACCAATTAACAGGCGGGAGGCGACAAAACCTTTCCAGAATTCCCACCAGCCTGATCTCAACATGTTGCTAAATCTAAGGGTGATTCAGCTCTATAAGTCTCAATAGTTCCTGTGGTTTTACTTCATCTGGGTGTCTGCATTATTCGGTAGTGTCTCCCCTCGTACCAGCTGTATCCTGCAGAGATCATTGCATAGCTGGAACATGGAAGATGTACTTGGACTGCCCTCAAGCTGCATGTGGTTCAAAGGCAGCAAGTTGCCCATTCTTCTTTTAGCATGTTATCCTACCCATGAGAGCACAGGGCTGTGCAACAGCACTTATCTTCTCATCAGTATTATCTGACTGAATGCCTCTGTGTCTTTGATTCTTCTGCTTATGGCAGCTACCTGTCTTGGGTCTAATGCAGCTCAGGTTCATTGACTCTTTCCATCTAGCCTTGTTCTCTGCAATGCTTATACTCATAGAGCCCATCAGTGGCATATTTCTTAATTATCTTTCATGAAGGTTATAGTTTGCTTTTACATCAGCTACCATACATTTTCTTAATTGAGACTGTTCATAGGATAAGAGATCCACATAGATTAGATGTGTCATATTTCCTTCAGAGTTTTACTAGCTATATGTTATAAAATTGATCTATGCATGTCCATAGTATCTCATATCTGCAGCTCAGCTGGGCCTGTGTGCCCATATGAGCTGTCAGATGCCTGGAAATCCCAGAAAACTAGCCAAAATACTTAAATTTCTAGAGAGAAAAAGATGAAATGTACAGATCTTGCTGGAGATATGGTAGCCCTACATGGGGTTGGATAGACAGGTTTGCTACTAATAAGGCATTATTAACACGACTGACCGCTTCTCATAAGCTCTGGTCAATCAAAATACACGCAGCCAGAATGGGTCCCTAAACTCACACTCTGTTCTTTTTATAGATTATGTATTTGTTACAGGAATATGATGGATTTCTTATGTCTTTCACGTTGTAACCCTTATACATTTGACCTTGTCCTTGTACTGAGCTATGTTGTGATTTACCACTGGATTTCTCGACATCAGACTCCCTGATTGTTCACATTGCCTTTGCTTTTGCTCATACCCAATTCTAAAACAAGCAACCTGGCTCAGTAAACAGGGATATTTAAATATAGAGCCTTGCTTAAAGCAAAGACTTTATTGATGCACATGGTTGATGATTGAAACTCATGACTGTCACAGAATTATAGCTACTTGTATCATATTTAACCAATGTCCTCAAGCAAAATTGAAAGGGAGAAGTGGTTCCTCTAGCAATTTCCAGGAGGATGAGGCCAGATCTCTCAGAATATGGGTCTGGGTTTCGGTGTCCTTGCTTGAAGCTGCTCAGGCCAACATGAAATTTAGAACATTATCTCTTTCTTTTCAGATTCGCATGTTGCAACATGTACTCTCCACAGTGCATTTATGTTAGTGTTGCCATGGTTACTTTGAGTACAGTTTATTTCCTGATGCTGACACATAGTTCTGTACAGACTATGCAGGGGGAACTGCAGTATGCTTTGAGGAGCACAAGTGTCGCTGAGAAATCTCACCTCCAATGCATCCATGGCCATGCCGATAGCCTACTCCTTAGCAGGTATTAGCCAGATTTAAAATTTCTGGATAAGGTCAAAACCTTTTCTTCTTTGATGATTTATCAGTCACATCACAAACCTGTAAGGTTCTCCTGCACTTTAACACAAGGACGCACACAGTGTCTCCTTCGTATAGCGGGGAGAGAAAGAAAACGCTCACAGTATAGGTCAGGTATGGGGAGAAGAAAGGGAAGGTGATTATCGTCTAAGCAGCAACACTACCTGGTTCAGAGGGTTCTGCAAAATTGTTGTCAGTGTTCTGCACAGTTTTGAGGAATATTTTTTTACTTCCACAGAAAAATGATGTAAAAAATAATAATGGAGGTTGTAAAGTGAAACTTTTAGCAGTTTGAAAATGGCAATGCTAGTTTCTTGTACATCCCTAATTGCAGCTCTCTTGCATGGTTTTAGGAGCCTTTTTATTTTTTATATTATCACCTTCTGTTTCTCAAATTATATAGTATATAATATCAGAGTTAGGCTACTTTTATATCACCTCAAGGACAAGTGTGAACTTTAAACATATCACAAAGAATTAATTGGGATTCCGAAGGCTAAAGAAAAGTTATTTCAGATGCTTAAGAATCAGGTGTTGTTTGTATATTTTACTGCTTTAAAGAATGTGTGCCATTTTTCTCTGATTAGAAAAGTAAAGCACAGCTGAGCACAGCCCTGTGAACATTTAATTGTGCATGATATTCATAGACCTACCAATAATGATGCCACCAAAGATGCAGAAGCCAGAAAAAGTGAAGGACTGGAAAGCATTTTGCCACTGGCTACAGGGCAAAGAACTGGTCCTGAGGCAACAGGGAGTCAGAAAGAGTAATAAGAGAGAAAAATAAAAAGGAATTTAAAGGACTGCTATCTGTCTAGACACAGCTTTCCTTTGTTCCTAACTAGAAAAATACATCCAGCTGTAGCGCAAGCACCCAATGGCCTTCTTCTCACCCTATTCCCGGTAAATAAAGTTTTTACTACCTAAATAAAGTCTTTTGCTACCTTTTTCTCACTTCATGAGACTTAATAGACTATTACAACTAAAGAACTTTGACCCAGGGAATATAGAAGAATTTCAACCGAAACTCAAGGCAGGCTTCATTTCATGAAGTGTCCTTGACAAATACTTTTGAGGGTGCCACTAATTTTATCTGAAAGTCTAAGTCAATGCTTGGGGAGATGCATAATGTCCTAAATGACCTATTTCTGTTAATTAACTAAATAGGTGGCCTAGGATGGCTCCCTCAGCAGGATATGTCTATAATGTGAATGTCAGCTGGTTAGGTTGGATTTTTCCTCACCTAGTTAAATTCAAAGGTAAGTCAGCTGGGTTCCAAACTACCTGACTGAAAACAATGCATGTATTTGAAAATATCTTTCCCACAGAACATATATTAATAAAAAAAAGAAGCACTCAAAATTCACTGGTGCTTGACCTATGTATGAATCATCTGTCTGCCATGTGTTACAAATTAGATGTACGTGTGTGTGTGTGTGTCTGTATCATACATTGTGATTCTTAACAGGAACCCATACAACCTATTCATTCATACAGTACAATTAGTTTTTTCTTTCACTTGTTTCATTCCACACAAATGCTAAATATCTGTAAGATCCTGTCAGTTTAAATAGACTCACTGCTCACCTGGTGAAAGTCTTCTTGCTAACAGACCGATTTTGCTAGTAACTAATCAGCAAATGAAGTATTTGGACCTCAATAGAGTCTGAAATTTATGTTTATCCATATGGATGTACTCAGGAGGGCTTTTCACAATTACTAGAATAAGGAGTTAATAAAAGTTGAAACCTTTGTGATATTTCTAAGCCCAATTCAGTGAAATACAAAATCCTGTTGCTGTGGTGAGAACTTGCAGAGCTTACATGGAGAAGAATGAAGCACTGTTAAATTATCTTCTACAAAGCGTGAGTGCTGCTGCAGTTAGGCAGAGATTGTGGGACCCTGGAGAGGTCTGAGCGAGGGCAGGAGTTAGGCTGGAGTAGGATGGGCAAACAATATGAGAAAAAGGAATGTAGCAGGCTATTTCTGCTGCTTTCACCAGTGGTGATGCCCTGCAGAAAGTCTTCAATCTCAGAATTTCAGAAGAGCTGCAAAGGAACAATTTGGAACTAGAAAGAACTGATTCATAGTTTCCAGAAAACTTCTTTGTTCACAGTAAAAAAAGCTTAATAATATTGTGATATTTCCCCAATATTTGCATGGAAAGAAACAAAATGAGGCTCTATCATACGAGCAGTGAGACCAGACACATTGCACTTATAGCATGTAAATGTTCTGTGCAAGCACAGTAAATATGCAGTTTGGACTGGCACAAGACTTGTGATACAATTGACTCAAGACAGCACTAGTATACTTCCCAAGACTCAAATGTTTTTTATGTTCTGGAAAAATGTGCTATAAAAAGAAGATTATGAAAATCAGATGTAAAAGAATGAGATGGGCAAAAGGGGAAGAAACCTCTTAAATTTGAGATTCCCACCTAATTGCTCAGGACAAGCCCATCAAATATCTTGAGACTTGTTGCTAGTTGACACAGCGAAGTGACAAAGCAAGACATGCCAAATAATGTTCAAAATTTATTTAGTTCCTAATTTGTGTACATCAGAGAAGAAAAATATCTTTTCTATAAAGCATCAGACACTATCAAAATGTAGCTATTATTTATTATTGTATTGTACTGTATTGTATTTTATTCTATATGTATCAATTTTTCTGAATTTGTAGGTTTAGGCTTAGCTTGCCTGTAAATGTCTAAAGCCTCTGTCAGCTTCTAATCAGCCTGTCATGACACTGGCATAAAAAAGGAGATTAACAGGTATTCCTTCTTACCTACTAATTTCACAAGATTTCTATGCCTCGGAGCCATACTTCTTGGGGGCTATGATTTCATCAGGTCCCAAACAAAAGCCCATCTGGATAGCTTTGTAGTAAAAAGGAGAAAACCTCTGAGCCTGTCCGCAGTTCATTATGCAGCAGCCTACCCTCTGTATCACTGCTGACCCTGGTAGTATGGAGTAATGCTTCTTGCATGACAGGCAAAACTATATTTCTAATCACTTCTGGTTATCACAGGACACATGGTATGTTTTGCAAAAGGAAGATGATTAACTCCATTGTCCTGGCTAGCTTCCAGTTCGAAAAGCTTTGTTCACTGAATACAGATCTACCGGGTAATTTCAAGTATAGCTCCTTCTTCCCTTAAATGTCACGGAGTGTGGCACTCTGAGCTGTTGAACATCTGCCATATTCCTCTGTGGAGATGGCTGTTGAAGAACACATAGCATCATTTTAAAGCTTCAGGGAATTAGAAAAAAAAAAAGGATTAAGTTGTTCATATTTTTAGATGGATAGGGAGAAGGGTAAAGAGGGACAGAAAAAATTCTGATTATGGTAAGAAAGAGAGTGAAAAATACATCAAGTAGTGAATAAGACCAGCTAATGAAATATTCTGGGGACAGCTGATTCAAAGTGGGTTTGGTTTTTGTTTTTTTTTTTTTTTAAATTAGATTATTTTCTAAGTGTTCAGGAATCATCCATAAACACTATCCTCATCTGACTCACAGTTTTATTAATATTTTTAACTCAAACCCTGGAGAGAAAATGTCCTACTTCTTTTAGTGTGGTGACTTTGTGTTTATGGTAGTCAAAACCTGGATCACACCAGGTGTATCTTCAAAAGGATGAATAAGACTTGGGAAAAAACAAAAATCCCAGAAAAAGAATGAAAGTCTCTGTATGATGGACAATTACATATGAAAAGCACTGCTTGAGAGTGGGATTTGTCCAGGATGGGTGGATAGAATAGTCTGCTTTGATTCTGCAAACCTAGTGCCACTATCAGTGTGTTGGGTTGGTTGTAACTATCTCCAAACATGCCATTTCATATATCTGGACCACAGAAAGCACTCAAGTGATCTTTCCATCCTCCAGTTTCTGTGTGCTGATGCAAGGCATCATCCCAGTCCTTATAGCTGTTGTAAAACTGGTTTGGACTAAACTGGGGACACAGAAAGTCATCCAACTAGCATGTGAAGAGGTGAGCTATATTATGCTGAATAACAGGTTAGTTGCTAAGGATAGCAACCTCCTTACATGGGTCATCTACAACCATATGAACGCAGGAGCCTAAAAAGAAAGATACTTGTATACAAGTGGCTAAGAAATGAGCCTGTGAACTCCTAAATTCTTTAAATTTTACAGATGTTATTTATAATTAGGTAAAATATTATCTGGATAAAATATATTTATATCATTTATTGTTTAATTTTTTAAATGTTATGTTTTTCTGTTGGAAGTTATTTCCCCTAAGTAAACATCAGTTATTTTAGATTTGCATGAAACAGAAGGGAATGAAGAAATTAATTTAGTCTATGTGGTTAGTCCAACCACAAGTACCTACACAAGCAAAAGACTGTAATGGGCATGAGACTTATGTTATAGCAGGCATTGAATATTCAGGTTTTATATTTAACATATTGCACCATTTACGCCAGAGAAGAATTTTTAGAACAGAATTTAAAATACAGGAAATCCAGAAGTTTGATCACATTCTTCTGTTCAAAAAACCCAGCAAAATAACCCCTCCGTTAATGCCTAATATTAAATAGAAGAAAAACAAAGCCATCAGAAACATTGCTGTTTACAAGGGACAAATTTCCCACTGAAGAACAGAATTCCTGTTTGTGTCTTGGCAACTTGCTCTGATGATGAACGCAGAACACAATTCTCCTGCAAACACATTGGTGTAAGGTCATTCCTCTTCTGTGCTTTTTTTCCCCTGCTTGTCCATCGTAAGGAAATTTTAGGTCTAGACATTCCAAATGTCCTTCCTTCAAATAATACTGATGGTAAAGATGTTCCTCTCTTTCTGGAGCAGTTTCTGCTCAGTTTGTTATACAAGGGCTATCCATGGTCTCATACTTTTTGCAGAAATCAGAGCATGAATAACCCCACATGGAAAATGGAGTGCATTAGGCATGTATATTACAAATCCTTGCCCAGCTTCAGAATCCTTCTGCAATCTCTGGGACAAAATAAAGCACCTTGAATGAAGTAAGAGTTTCAAAAATTCTCAACAAAGTGACTTGGTGCAATTAATGAAAAACAGATACCGGACCGCTGGCAATGATGGGAGTTTATTCAATCAGTGAACATTCATTCAGTAAAAGGGATGCAGCATGGGAGTTTTTTTGTTAGAAAAATAATAGGGTTTAAAATAATTAAAGCTTTCTTCAAGACAAGTGGATTGTTACTGAAATGGTCTATTAATTTTCTTTTTTCCCCCCACAAAACATCTACGGTATTCAGTCCACATTGTCAGTGTCTGGAGATTGCTTGTGTGGATTCCCAACGTACAATCACAGTCTCCTTGGAGTCAAAATTTTTATTTATTTATTTATTTATATTCCTTTCAGAAAGACTTGGATTCTAAGAGAAATGCCAGAGGTACAAAATGGTGACATGTCTAAGTGAGGTGGTTTTGGAGGATTAAAGAATAAATAAAATGCTTCACATCTATCACTTCAACAACGTGTCACTATATTAAATGGAGTTTTACTGCAGGTGTACGTAAAGATAACCTTTTCCTGTTGCAGTATATGTTTAGGTGTATATATGTGTATGTGTGTACGTATGGGTATATAACATACCTACATGCAGCATACTGGTATATAAGGATCATGGAAGATTATGGAGTTGACAATGTGATATTTCTAAGTCGGTAACTCAAAGAATGTAAATAGATGTAAAATCAGGTATGGAAGGTGGTTTTTTTTCTTTTCTGAACAACCCAGCACTTCTTCCAAGGGCTGGAGAGAGTGGTAAGGTGCGTACAACCAGTGTAGTATCTCCCCTGATGGTACTAAATTAAAGGCTTTCTGGTTTGATGTCACAGAATTTATGCAAAAACTACATCAGGACCCTATCTCCCAAATGCGTAATATGAAGTAAGGGGAATGTCTTGACTTGCTAGAATAAAACACAGTTTGTGGGAATGCAGGCAATTAATGTGGTTTATTATTTCAGTTCCAAATAGATAAAGCAGCTGAGGGCTTAGCTGAAGAATAGAGTGATTTAATATAGGGATTAAATTAATAACTTAACTGCTTGAGGAAAATCAGAAGAAATAGGATAAACTGATGAAAAAGCGTTACTGTAAATTTCCTATCAAAGCTTTTTCATGATGTAGTCTTGAACTCCTTAGTTGTTCTGTAACCCTTTGTGTCCTCTGCCACCTTCTCTTTTTAACATATGTATGAAAATCACTTTCACTACCAGTTCTTTATCTTATTATTGAAAATAAGTAAAATTGTTGGGAAAGTAAGTCTATAGCAACTTTAATACACCTTCAACTGCACAGATCACATCTGAACGATGGATGATAAGCTGCATGCCTGATTTGTATGAACAATTGGCTTGGGCAAATAAAGGCATTGCATATGCCAGTTCTAACAGAAGTTTATTTTTTCTCCTCTGTGCAATCATGATGATTGTAAAGGCAATTGTAGGCCAGCTGAGACTTAAGGCAGAGACTGTTTGCTATTCTAGACTTGTACTCTTCCTAAAAGTAGAGATCCCCATTTTGGTTGGTCCCTTGGCACTGCCATGATTAAGGTGATTAGATGGAATAATTTCAGAGCATTTCACTTAACAGAGGTAAAATATTGGTGCTTAATCAATCGTAATGTGCAATGCTGAGCACCCACACTTCTCTAAAAAACCCCAAAGCTATAGTTAAATCTGTTGTACTTGTATTGTTAAAAGAAATGTATGTTATTGAAAATGATACGGAAGACATTTTTAAAAAATTAAAATGAGTGAATACAGGGAGAAGAGGGATTGTTGGATATTTTTAGTGTTTCTTTTGAAATGGAAATCTAATGCTAGCAAGAGTTTTGTGTTTGGCTGTAAAGCTCTCCAACTTGTGTATTTTGCTTTGCTAGATACATAATGTATCTAGCAGAAGCAGTACTGTAATCATTACATTGCCGCAGTTATGCTTTGCAATTCCTACTTGCAAATCTGAAAAGGTCCGCCTTTTTTAATGCCTATCTTTGACCTCCCTTCTGCAAAGGAAGTTTCCTAGAACTCGCTTTCAGCTAAGCCAAAACATTTCCATAAAGATGAACTGTTTCTTTGATACAGAGCAATCGGGGATGGTACATGTTGCTCTGACCCAGGCTGAGCAGAGACATCAAATTGAATTTCCCACATAACATGGAGTTCTCATCCGCTTATTCTGCACTTCATACACACATATTCCTTTCTGAATAAAAGTGTTCATATTTTCCACTGGAAAATAGCTGTTCCCTATGTGTGAAATCATTAGGAATGCTTACTGTTTTGCTTGAGGTCAGCTCAAACAGAAACCTTGAAAGTTTTTGTGAAAAAGAATTTTCATCCCTTGGTAAACAGACACTTCTTGTTGACTGCTGTCACATGTGATGGTGTGCATAATGTGGGCTGTCAGGGCATATTCTGCCACCGCAGCTCGTAGCCATCTAAAAGATAGCTGTCAGCTGATGTCAGTCATCTAAGCTTCTTCCGTCACCAGTAATGGGGAATAGGTAACTCCATACAGTGATTTGCCCCATCCTGAGATTTCTGTCTAAAATGGATGGAATAAGTTGGTCTCTATCTCTTTTTCTTGGCTGCAGATGACACCTAAACAAAAGTTAGGTGGGATGGATCACACCCTTATCCATTAGAATTGCTTTGTGTTTTTACAGACGGGTGTCTGAGTAAGCAAACAGGAAACTCAGGATTTATATTCTCCTACTGATCTGCCACACAGTCTTGGGTGAACTTGTTCCGATGTACGTTCCACTATTTCAGCCCTCGCTTTCTTGTTTGCTTACTTTGTCCTACAAATGGGCTAGGGGAAAAAAATCTAATAATTATAGTCAGGACTTGGTCTTCACAGTCACAGATTTTAAAGTAGAAAGGACCAATGGATTAATAAAGTGGAACTTATGTAATTTTGTTCATTTAAATGTTTAGCAGCCAGTTACAGTAATGACCTATGAATCTTCTATTATCTGTGGAGAAAGAAACATGCATGAAAGCAATGCACGCCATCTATGTACATGCAGTCAAAGGTAGGTGAAATGAATCCAACCTTAAAAGATAAAAATCTATCAAATTGTCAGAGTTTTGATTTTAACATGTAATTGTTTTCATTGCTACCACTCATTTGAACTACTGTGGCTTTAGTTTTCATTTATTCCTCCTCCAATAGATGGAAGTTGCCTTCAGGAATCCAGAAGGTTAAAAATAATCATGAAATTATAAGAACTTGAAGGTCTTTCATTTAGGATGCAAGAGAGAACACAATTAAAGTACCTTTTGCCTACTGAGCAAGAACTTGTCTTCATTAAGTGAACAGAAGTTCTGAAGATGTATTCAAGATAGACCATATCCCTTGGGTCTGACAAAAGTAGAGAAAGAACAATTAGGATTAATGTGACTAATATGAATACGTCAGTAAGACCAGGCAACCTGCCACTGCCTCTGATACAAGTGTGCAAAGTTCCTCCATCAATAAAAGGCAAGCTCTGCAATGGCACCATGAGGAATTTGTGTCCTTTGTCATGTCAGAGGCTCCCAAGTCAACACAGCAGAAAAGTTCATCTGAGCACACTTTAGCTGTGAATACTTGCTGGCTCACAGAGAAGAAAACTAACATATTCATAGCACAAAGATGTCCCAGTGGGATGACAAGAAGAATAAAATTATTTCCCACAGGAACTGAAAATGAACACAAACTTCATCACTGTCTGGTCCAAATGCAAAAGTCTTTCTTTCCTCCTTGCATAATAGGAATATATTAAAAGCCACACTGATAAAACCGTAGAAAACTCTGCAGAATGAAGGAAAGCCTTTATATAGCTGAAAATACTAAGGAAAAGGCAGAAGGCAATGCTAGTGAAGGGGGTGAGCCAGTCTGACAAGACTTAAGGCATACAAATGTATTTGGCAGGAGGAAACAAAAATATTTCAACTGTGGAAAAATGGACTTCTTGCACATAGAGATTCAAGTGTAGCTGTCCCTTACATAGCATGGTGGACATGCACAAGATTTCTTTCTTTGATTCTGGGTGAAGAATAACTGAGGCTCTGCTGAGACTGAACATGGAGAAGCTTCAGTGCTAGGAAAAATCCAGACATCTCTACTACTGTTTGCATCATTTTGGGGGGGGAGGTAACTAAAAATGTTCAATTTAGAAAAGTAAGGTTTTTGTAGCCATGATGGTCAAAGGCTATAAATTATCAGAAGACATAATTTTCTGGAAAACTTTTGTGAATTAAGGACTTCTTGAGGTCTCCCAGAGAAGTTTTTATGTAAATATGTTTGCATGGTGGCTAGCTGTTCTCTCTCTCTCTCAGCTCTGCAACAGTATCATGTAACTAAGTAGAAATACCACTTTCCCTTACATATCTTGACAATCACTTTGGGATAAGTGATTCTTACATCTCTCTAGTCATGATCTTGGCCACTGAAAAAAAAGTACTTACAGAAAGAAAACTAAAGGAGAGCTGTTTTGGCCCAGGTGGCTGGCAGAAGTGTGTCTCTCAGGGAAAAAAAGGCATGGTCTGCATCTATCTTAGCAAATTTGAGCATGCTTGGGAAGATTCCTAGGCACTGGAGCATGATTATTTATTCTAGTAAAGCATTAGAAGGTTTCCTGGCATGATTTTGGCCCAATCCAACAAGGTCTTTCCCTGAACAACTTCTGGACATGATTTGGCAGCTGGAGCACCCCAGGAGCAATTCCAGCAGGCAGTTTGCATCAGACAACCTGCTCTGGAGGCTGAAACAGTTTGTTAGAAAACATAAGAGATGTCCTGTATCACTTGGCCTCATTGCTTGAAGATACCTCTGGATATATTCAAGTTACTGGTGTAGATGTAACCACAGTGAAACTTGTTCCCACATGTGACCACAGGAAAAGGCCGTGGGAAAAAATTTCCTCGGAAGAAGAAAGGCACAAGATAATGTTCCTTTTGAGATTATTTTATTACACTGTTTATTTTAAAACCTCAGAGCCCGATTAAGTATTAAATAAAGAACAGCATTTTGTGCTCAGGTGACAGAGTTTTGTCTTTGTTTCTCTAAAATGGAAACTCATTTGGAAGATATTACGGTACATACAGATTTTACTTCCTCAGCACTGAAGACATTCTTCTGCCCAGCTTGTTACACCAATAAAATAGAAACAAAATAAATATCATACTTAGTGACTGAAGGGAATCAGAAATATGAATATAGTGTTTGCATTTCACTTACTTAGTGAGGTTAGTGGGATTTACTTAGGTTAGTGAGGTGAATACAGCAGCCTGGAAAGACAGATAGAGAAAGCAGGCAAAAAAAAATAGATTGTATTCTGCAGTCTTGAGGAAACAGTCAAATAGCTTTCCCAAAATAAATAGCCAGTTCTCTATATCAAGATCTCAAGAGAGTAATTACTGCAGCTGATTTGTATTCTATAAAAAACTTTTACATCAAAATAATGTCAGTGACTTCAGAGATTGCACCAGACAAAAGGAGCTCCAACTGTCACTGTAATTTGAAAGTCTCTGTTTATATCATATAAAATTGACCTTACCCCTGGTTGCCTTCAATATTGACCACAGAATGGGTTTTATGAAGTGAATTAAAATAATAGAAAAATATAGATTATCAAGGAGAAAATTTCTCAAAGGAAACTGACCTGCCAATAGATAGATCTTTAAAAATACTTGAACCATCATGATGAGATAACATAGTCAAAGGTCTGGAAGTATTCTCGGACATTTATTAGAGGATAATGATTTTTTGAAGGAAATAGGCTTTGGGTATTATTCTATTTCTGGTCATCATGGTATTAAAAAAGACATCATATCACTTAAAAATGTGTGGTGAAGGCAACAAAAACTAATTTCAGGTTTTGTAGAAAGAGAACAAGTGGACCTTATTACATTTATTTCCATTGGAGTAATTTAAGAAAGAGGAAGGGGAAAGAGGACTTAAATATAAGATTCAATAGCTTTCTGGAGCATATGCCTGCTGTGACATAGGTTATCAGTCCTAATGCCAAAGAATAGTCCAGATTAGACAGGAAAAATAGGTCATAGAATGGAATCTCAATGGAAATCAGAGGTACAAGACACAAAACCAAATTAGGTGTTGGTTTGCACTTTGACCATATCAATGTGTGCATTTGCATTAACGTGTTTCATAAATATCACCAAAACACTCAAAGCAACACCTGTATTTTTCTTATAATTCCTTTGTGTGATCCACACCTTCTTCTGGATGAAGACCAGAAAATGCCATAAAATATTTTGTAATGAATATTCTTACTGGGGCTTGAACCAGAACTTCTTGGAGGTTTAAGTGTAAAGATTAATTCAATGCACAGTCTACACTAACTTTATTGGCAAGAAATTTTGAGATGTTTCTTTTTATAAGATTTGTGAAAAAACATGGGTGACGCTATAGGTACTTTTGGTTGTTAGTCTCTGTAAACACTGTTGAAATATTTGAAGCCAAGATGGACTGGGTCTTGTCCACTGCCCATATGAATTCACAATGAGTTTATTACTGGGACGATGACCTTTGAAAATGTTTTCTTTGGGGACAAAAAAATAAAAAGCCTAGGCAAAGCAACAGCTGGGACGAACATACCTGTACAGCTGGCAATGCCAAAAGTGTATCCATTTTGCATAAGAAATACCAAACACTTTAATCTGCTCGCCAGATCAGGACATAACTAGCAATGACCCTCATTTACTCATAATTACTGCTTAACATTGTAGCCACAGTTTATCTCTTGTGAACCTTCCAAGTGAACACATATGTAATGGAAGGGAAAATGAGTGCTTTAAGTAACAATGAAGCATGGATTACCACCATTCTTAGCCCAGATGAAGAAAAACAAAAAAAGCAGGACAGATCCTGTTATTTTTTTTTTCTTAATGATACTTTGATCTATAGGGCTTTTGACATTACTCTTTGGTTACCATGATTAAAGACAACAAAATACTCTTAATTATTATTTATAAATTATTTAAGAAAGAAAACAAAAAATAAAAAGGAAATGTAACAATCTAAAGTTTTTTACATTGTCTTCATGAAGAGCTTTCAGTTGGTAGTAGTCCTTTGAGACATTGTCTTATGTAATATTTTTATTTAATTTTATTATTTTATTTTATCTTTTCAAAGCAGTAGTGAATTGTAAGAATATAATGATATCCTTGACAACGGAGTATATTACACAAATAGACAAAAATTCACTCATGTTAGGGCATCTGAATACTTCTTAGTATATCACCAATACACAAGATTGTTTTTGAAAGAGCAAGCTGTATTCACCAAGTCAATAAACCTGAGAATATAGCTAACTGGGTCAGTCCAAAAAATCTCTAGAATTTTCTTCAAAATGCCACTGTTACTCTTCTAGCTTCCAAAACCAATATGTACAAATGAATGACTCAACATAGCCTTCATGAAGCACTGTGGTGCTTTATATGGAAGGCACTGATGCAGGTTCTATCGAGATCACAGTTTCCAGCAGGTATTGTAAAATCTTAGATAAAGTGAAAGCTCTGTCTGCATGAAACGACTGCCATCTAAACACAGTAGTGAAGGTCAGCTCTTTAATCTTAATTTTTTATACAAAAGAGGACTATCACTTACCTAATTTTAGTCACATCATTAAAAGGGTTTTTAGTATTATTTTGGAGGCAGCAAAGGCAAAAAAAATAGCAGACGTCAAGGGGGGTCAAGTTAAGCATGGAGTCAAGACTGCTGAGACCAGGGGCTCACCAGCTACTGGAGGGTCCTCTGTCTGTGTGTTTATGTGTGTGTGTGTTTGTTGGGAATAAATGCTCAGTCTCTCTTCTGGCTGGACAAAGGGCAGGCATTTGCAGCAGCAGTCAGGACAAGGGGGAATGGTTTTAAACTAAAACAGGGTAGGTTTAGACTAGATATAAGGAAGAAATTCTTTACAATGAGGGTGGTAAAACACTGGAATGGGTTTCCCAGAGAGGTAGTGGA